>JXCR01018939.1:0-28805 GCA_002079205.1 Phalaenopsis hybrid cultivar
TCATGTACTGCCCGATTGGTTGATAATTCAGAGTTTTTACAATGGGTTAGTAAGTTCTCTTAATTTTATCATTTATGATGTCACTGGTGGGTCGCTTATGTCAAAGCTATTTGATGAGACCTATTCTTTGATTAAGGAGATGACTACCAAAAATTTTCGATGGTCTTCTGAGAGAGTTAATCTCAGATAGGTATCAACTGCACAAGACACGATTGTACTTTTAATTATAACTTCTCACGTAGTTGTTATATCTAGGAAGCTAGAACAATTACGGATGAACCAACCTTAAGGACCTCAAGTCATTGAAGAAAATTTATTTGGTCAACTGGTTGATGTTAGCACTTCATCTCTTGATACCCTGGATGAGATCAATAAAAGGAATAAAAACCTTTATTCTAATTACTATAATCCCAATTGGAAGAATCACCTTAATTTCAATTAGAATAACAATCAAGGCGTCAAAAACCAATAATGGGGGAGTAATCCACCTAACCCTTATAAGAATTGGAATAATTTGGATAGTTCTAAATTGAGACCTTCTTATCCTTTAAGTTTTAATGTGAATCAATAGTTCAAGGAAAAGAAGTTAAATAAATGCAAAATCAGCTACAAAGCCAAAGTGTGAGTATTAGGNCCTTTCAATTGGCCAAATAAAAAAGTAAATGAATATTGGAGTTCAAATCATCACAAAATTTTGACATTTAAAACTGTATAAAATAAAATCAATTCTTCACAGAACCAAATCTCATTGTAGGGAGAAGGATAAAGAAGGCTACTCAGAATTCATGAGAAGGATATGACCAAAGACGGATTTCATATATAAAAATAAGTTTACAAAACAAAGAAAGAAAAGAACACAACTTATCTCACACTTCTTCCAAAGAAAATCCTTAAAAGTTCACTTTAAGCACTTTCTCTATTTACAATCACACTCGATTCTCTCCTAGAAATGTAATGAAGAAGAAATCTCTCACCTTCCCTCTCCTCTTACACCCTAGAAGAAAATCCTCTCTTCTCCAAAGCCTTCCTCTCACTCTCACACCAGACACACCCACACTCACACACTTTTTGCCCTAGACTTCTCTCTCTTTTATTAGAGGTTGCCTCCCTACAAAAAGAATTCAAAATTCCCTCCAAATTCTCTCTAAAAGTCAAACCATTTGAATTTCAAAAGACATGTCCATTGATTCAAGAGACATATTCCTTCATTAAAGAGCCTTCAAAATTGTATAGATGCATTGAATCACTCCATGGGGCATTTGAATCATCATTTAGAGCCTTCAAAATCCACTAACAATTTGCCCCGAACCATCTTAATCCGTCTTATATCGTCTCCAAAGCTTCTGGCGCCACTGACGCTAGTTCTCTAGATTTTGGTGCCTCTGTGCTAGTTTGGCGCATCAGGTGGCACTCTGCAGCAGCTCTACCATTTTGCTCTGTTTGGCTCCGTTTCAGCTCTGTTTCACCCCGTTTTAGTTGTGTTTTGCTCCTAACAGATATACCTACAAAATAAGAATAAAAACAATATTTCTTTAAAGTGTAATTTTATTCAAAAACATGTGAGAGATNACATCAGGTGGCACTCTGCAGCAGCTCTACCATTTTGCTCTGTTTGGCTCCGTTTCAGCTCTATTTCACCCTGTTTTAGTTGTGTTTCGCTCCTAACATATATACCTACAAAATAAGAATAAAAACAATATTTCTTTAAAGTGTAATTTTATTCAAAAACATGTGAGAGATATAAATTAGATTAATCATAGAAAGACATATCAAGATGTGTCAAGTCAGAATTTTCTTTCTTGGTTGGTTTTACTCCAAATTACACCATTTTTCATTTTCTCCAAAAGTACATTTCTTGTACTTGAAACCAAAAATATACAAAATACATTCCTTTAAAGTGTAATACCATTAAAAATCATTAAAATTGAACATAAAANTTTTTACTCCAAATTACACCATTTTTTTTTCATTTTCTCCAAAAGTACATTTCTTGTACTTAAAACCAAAAATATACAAAATACATTCCTTTAAAGTGTAATACCATTAAAAATCATTAAAATTGAACATAAAATATATATGAAAAAATAGGCAATTTTTAGGCGTGTCGCCCGTCTGAAAATTTAAACCTTCACTAACGAGTTTCTTAGAAATTTGTACCACGTTTCTTTATAATGGTGTTTCCAAGAACATTGTTAGGCTAAGGTTTTTTCCTTTCTCCTTGAGGGATAAATCCAAAATGTGGTTAAACTCATTAGCACATTAATCAATTAGGGCGTGGAGTGACTTAACCTAAAAATTCCTAGCTAAATATTTTCTACCTTCAAGAACAACTAAACTTAGGAATGATATTACTTCATTTTTCCAGCATGAAGGTAAGTCAATTTATGAAGCTTGTGAATGATTTAAGAAACTTCCTAGGAAGTTTCCCCGTCATGTACTGCCCGATTGGTTGATAATTCAGAGTTTTTACAATGGGTTAGTAAGTTCTCTTAATTTTATCATNACCCGTCTGAAAATTTAAACCTTCACTTAACGAGTTTCTTAGAAATTTGTACTACGTTTCTTTATAATGGTGTTTCCAATAACGTTGTTAGGCTAAGGCTTTTTCCTTTCTCCTTGAGGTACAAATCCAAAATATGGTTAAACTCATTAGCACATTGATCAATTAGGGCGTGGAGTGACTTAACCTAAAAATTCCTAGCTAAATATTTTCTACCTTCAAAAACAACTAAACTTAGGAATGATATTACTTCATTTTTCCAGCATAAAGGTAAGTCAATTTATGAAGCTTGTGAAAGATTTAAGAAACTTCCTAGGAAGTTTCCCCATCATGTACTGCCCGATTGGTTGATAATTCAGAGTTTTTACAATGGGTTAGTAAGTTCTCTTAATTTTATCATTTATGATGTCACTGGTGGGTCGCTTATGTCAAAGCTATTTGATGAGACCTATTCTTTGATTAAGGAGATGACTACCAAAAATTTTCAATGGTCTTTTGAGAGAGTTAATCTCAGATAGGTATCAACTGCACAAGACACGAATGTACTTTTAATTATAACTTCTCAGGTAGTTGTTATATCTAGGAAGCTAGAACAATTACGGATGAACCAACCTTAAGGACCACAAGTCATTGAAGAAAATTTATTTGGTCAACTGGTTGATGTTAGCACTTCATCTCTTGATACCCTGGATGAGATCAATAAAAGGAATAAAAACCTTTATTCTAATTACTATAATCCCAATTGGAAGAATCACCTTAATTTCAATTAGAATAACAATCAAGGCGTCAAAAACCAATAATGGGGGAGTAATCCACCTAACCCTTTTAAGAATTGGAATAATTTGGATAGTTCTAACTTGAGACCTTCTTATCCTTTAAGTTTTAATGCGAATCAATAGTTCAAGGAAAAGAAGTTAAATAAATGCAAAATCAGCTACAAAGCCAAAGTGTGAGTATTAGGAATATTGAGAACCAAAAAGATTGCAAACTCACTTAGTCGTTGGTCTGACTTGCAATTATGCAGTTAATTAAGTTACAAAAGATGGTTAAAATTTGGCCCAATTTATATTTAGTGGCTATTGTGCAAAATAAGTATGTTATTGAATTTAGAATTTTGATTAATGATTTACACACTAGAGGTTCTACGCAAGTNAGTTGGTCTGACTCGCAATTATGCAGTTAATTAAGTTACAAAAGATGGTCAAAACTTGGCCCAATTTATATTTAGTTGCTAGTGTGCAAAATAAGTATGTTATTGAATTTAGAATTTTGATTAATGATTTACACACTAGAGGTTCTACGCAAGTATACGTATCATTTCAAGTAATATAGAGTTTTTCTTAAAAAACCTAGTATCGAACCCACAGTGAAAGACATATTTTCTATAAAAACTTAGAAAACTTTTACTTCAACTGCAAACACAATCTTTAGGAAAATAGTGTTGAAATTTTTGTAAAAGGTTAAAACTAAATATTTTCTAATTCTAATTTTAAGCAAAAAGTAAATGTGGGTTTCTATACTAATTATGTTTAAAAAAGTTTGAATAATATGAAAAGAGCTTTCCCCTTTGCAAAGAGATCATANGTTTGTAAAAGGTTAAAACTAAATATTTTCTAATTCTAATTTTAAGCAAAAAAGTAAATGTGGGTTTTCTATACTAATTATGTTTAAAAAAGTTTGAATAATATGAAAAGAGCTTTCCCCTTTGCAAAGAGATCATAATCAATGTAGGAATCAAATTTTTAAAATTAAAATGTTGTATTGTGATAAATAGGAGCATACTTATTCTTTACCCTTTTCCGAGTGTAAAAAAAATATTGGCTAATCTAAGGTTTATTCCTTAAATCCTTGGTTATGCTGGATAAATTCTAGCCTCTCATATTTGGATTGCCCAACGTGCCCTCTATATAAGACTAACATCTAGCCTTAAGTCTTACACTCTAGATCAAATTGGTAAAGATTCTAGTCTTTTGCTCTAGAATCACCAATTCTACGCCAATCAAATTTTTCTCCCTATCTATTTGCACTCACCTTAGAAGTTAGTTCCCATCATCCTAAGGTTAGTGTGGCTTTTATATTTGGGTGAAATCATAGCCCTCTCGGATCATTATGATTTGAAAAGGACTTTAACATTACAAATGGCAAGTTTGCAATGTAAATTAAGAGCCGGTGATAATATCATCACAATTTTTGAATAAAACAAAATTTTAAACCATTCTAATCCTACACATGATTACTTCTTATTGCAAGGAGAAAAATAAAGAAAACTATTCATAATTCATATGGCACAACAAAACATGATATATATTGAAAGCAATGTTTATACAATAAAACAAAACTTAAAACAAATATAAGGTACTTATCCTAGACTTCTCCCCAAGCAAATCCTTTAGAGTTTTTTTTTTATGTGTTCTTCCTACAATAAACACACTAAAACAATACTCTAACTCGCACACAATACTCACACCAAGACTAGACTCTGAAAGCTCTCTAGATACCACCCTTTCACACACACACACACACACACACACACACAACACCAACAACCAACCACACACTTCGGCCCAGCTAATGGCTATATTAAGTAGAGTTATTAAAATCACCAAGCGTCGCTTCAGGAACCTCTTCAAAATTTATCAAAATTCAATGTAAAAATGGCAAAATAGTTTATGGCACTTAAGTGGCCAACCAAGGTGCCTAAATGCTAATCTTCTAGAAGTCCATCGTAACTACATAGCATCTAGACGCCAAACCAATTTTTGCTCCATTTGACCTCTTTTTGCTTTGATTTTGCTCCTTTTGCTCTTTAAGCTACAACTTTTGTACATGCAATAAAAAACACACAAAATACATTTCATTAAAGTGCAATATCCTTAAAAATGTGTATAAAAACTATATATATACATAGTACATTTTACGGTGCATCAATTCACCTAAAATTAAACATTACTTGTCCTCAAGTAACTCATCTATTTTGTAAAATAAATACTTTAACTTATGCTAGAGGGTTTCATTAAAGATTACTATATTATTGTCTCATAAATGTAATAGTAAAACTTTTGAAAATTTTTCAATGACTCGGGATAAAACTAAGGTGTAAGAATATCTAGTATTTAAGTTAAGAATTCTAATTTGCTATTCATTTCAAAAATAATTGTAATTTGCCAGACTTAGGAATCTCAGAATAATTAAAAGAAAGAATTATATGAGAACTCTTACTAGTAAACATTTAACTAATACATTTAAAATTAAGAATAAGCTCAGAAGTGTAAATAAATTTCTTTCTTTAAGATAATTCAAGTTAAGCAAATTTTTAATTAGACATCTTCTCAAGTTTCTCCCCACATATTTTTTTCTTACTTTTCTCTTTTTCTTTTTCTTTTTTCTCTTTTAGAATTATTTTCAATCCTTTCTTTTCTTTTCTTTTTCATGTGAAAATTATTATATCTAGATAGACTTTAAAGATTTTTAACTTAACTGTCATCTTTCTAAAGTGAAAAACTTTTCACATTTCTTAACTTTACAATGTGTATTAGTATAAAAATGATTTTTCATAGAGTCTCAAATTCTTCTTAAAGTGTAAATCTAAGATCCTTAGTATTTCAAAAATACTATTTTTTCTACTTTCAATTGTGAAACCATAATCTTAAATTTTTATACTAAATAGTTTAACTCTGTAAATAACTTTTATTACTAAGAATTTTTACTTAAGTTTACTATAAAACTCTCAGAATAAAAAATATAGTTATCAAAAAATAACATCACATATCACTTGTTATATTAANGAAGCCAATTTTTAATTAGACATCTTCTCAAGTTTCTCCCCACATATATTTTTTTAACTTTTCTCTTTTTCTTTTTCTTTTTTCTCTTTTAGAATTATTTTCAATCATTTCTTTTCTTTTCTTTTTCATGTGAAAATTACTATATCTAGATAGACTTTAAAGATTTTTAACTTAACTATCATCTTTCTAAAGTGAAAAACTTTTCACATTTCTTAACTTTACAATGTGTATTAGTATAAAAATGATTTTTCATAGAGTCTCAAATTCTTCTTAAAGTGTAAATCTAAGATCCTTAGTATTTCAAAAATACTATTTTTTCTACTTTCAATTGTGAAACCATAATCTTAAATTTTTATACTAAATAGTTTAACTCTGTAAATAACTTTTATTACTAAGAATTTTTACTTAAGTTTACTATAAAACTCTCAGAATAAAAAATATAGTTATCAAAAAATAACATCACATATCACTTGTTATATTAAAATAATTTTTTTAATATAGTTTATTTGAGATTAAATATTTAAAAAAAAAAAGTTGTTCTCCCTCCCCAAACTTGAATTTTTAAATAGTTTAAAACATGATAGTACAAAGAAATTATGAAGAGAGAAAAATTAATCGATTAATTATCTATCATCTAGCTCTAAGCATGAAATAAATACAGGTACAAAAAAGTAAAAACAGGTGAGTGTATTAGTAAATAAATTTCAATTAAACAGGTTTAACAAGAAAAGTACAAAGTAAATGACTACAATCACACACAAGAAGAATATATATATATATATATATATATNGTTTCAAAAATACTATTTTTTCTACTCTCAATTGTGAAACCATAATCTTAAATTTTTATACTAAATACTTTAACTCTGTAATTACCTTTTATTACTAAGAATTTTTACTTAACTTTACTATAAAACTCTCAGAATAAAAAATATAGTTATCAAAAAATAACATCACATATCACTTGTTATATTAAAATAATTTTTTTAATATAGTTTATTTGAGATTAAATATTTTTAAAAAAAAAAAGTTGTTCTCCCTCCCCAAACTTGAATTTTTAAATAGTTTAAAACATGATAGTACAAAGAAAGTATGAAGAGAGAAAAATTTATCGATTAATTATCTATCATCTAGCTCTAAGTATGAAATAAATACAGGTACAAAAAAATAAAAACAGGTGAGTGTATTAGTAAATAAATTTCAATTAAACAGGTTTAACATGAAAAGTACAAAGTAAATGACTACAATCACACACAAGAAGAATATATATATATATATATATATATATANTCCTTTTCCGAGTGTAAAAAAAATATTAGCTAATCTAAGGTTTATTCCTTAAATCCTTGGTTATGTTGGATAAATTCTAGCCTCTCATATTTGGATTGCCCAACGTGCCCTATATATAAGACTAACATCTAGCCTTAAGTCTTACACTCTAGATCAAATTGGTAAAGATTCTAGTCTTTTGCTCTAGAATCACCAATTCTACGCCAATCAAAATTTATCTCCCTATCTATTTGCACTCACCTTAGAAGTTAGTTCCCATCATCCTAGGTTAGTGTGGCCTTTATATTTGGGTGAAATCATAGCCCTCTCGGATCATTATGATTCGAAAAGGACTTTAACATTACAAATGGCAAGTTTGCAATGTAAATTAAGAGTCGGTGATAATGTCATCACAATTTTTGAATAAAACAAATTTTTAAACCATTCTAATCCTACACATGATTACTTCATATTACAAGGAGAAAAATAAAGAAAACTACTCATAATTCATATGGCACAACAAAACATGATATATATTGAAAGCAATGTTTATACAATAAAACAAAACTTAANACCTAATCAATAGGCTTTAGTGATTGTAATAATTCTCCCCATGATTCATATCTAACATCAGAATGTTTGCAAATAGTAAAGATAAGAGATGGGTACTCTAAGCCTGCAATAGATCCTCCAGCAGAAGAACTAATGATATTCTTGTAAATGAAAAAAAAATAACATCTATAGGATGCATTCTCTGAATGTAGTAGCTCAATCCGGCTCTCTCCCGGGTTACTTCGCTCAAATGACTCATCGAGAGAAGACGAGCTGATATAAAATAATGTCATGCCTTCGAAGGGGCATTCAACTTGGAAGAAGAGAAATTAACCTTATGCTAGTTCTTTACATTACAAGTTTCTTGTCCATCAATTAGATATCCAATAATCTCATCTAGTTGCTTCTCAGTAGGCATAAACGAAGAATAGTAGGAAGTGGGTACAACAAATAACTCAATTAATGCATTAATCTGCTCAAGTGTGAATTCCACTCTTATCTCCCTGAAAAATACCTCGTCATCCGATGAATCAGAGAGGTTTTCATAGTACTCCCTAACAACTAAAATGACTACAACCGTAGTGAAGTAGTATAGCTCTCTCGCTGATGTGCAACGAACAATTTTTCTATAGAACCACAAGGATGAGAAAAGCTTCTTTCTGCATTAAGCTTCTTAGATAAAAGCAAATCACTATACCGATATTGTGCTCAGATATTGACAAATTTCTTGTATAAAAAATCTCTTTCTTCTTCCCTTTCTTAGTTTTAAAATCCAATGTAAGTCTAAAAATTCAAGAAAATTTCCAAAAAAAATTGAAAAATAAGTTCTAAGAACTCCTACAATTATTTTATAAGCAAAGGAAGCATTTAACAATGTATTTCTCACTATTTTATTCAAAATTTTCAAATTTTCAGCCTCTCCACAATGTGGAAGAAATCTATAGTGAAATGAGAAAATTTCTATGCCAAAATATAGATTTATCTATGGAAGAAGAAATCCGTAGTTTTTAAGCTCTAAAACCAAGTTAAATGCTAAATAAATCAAGTCTTAGGAGTGGATTTTATGAAAACCAGAGGAAGAAGATGACCACAAGTGGAAAAAATGGGCTGAACCAGTAATTTTTCAGGTTTAAAACATGGTTCAGTCGGTTTGGCACCTAAGCGCCAGTTTTGGCCCTTAGCCGCTTTGCCATCGGGTGAACTGGTGCTTAGGCACCAGTGCCCAGATTTTGGCAATTTTAGAATTTTTTATTTTTAGCACAACAAACCTAAGGCCGCCATACCCAAATTTAGTCAATTCACAACATTTTGATACATTTAACACCATCTTAACTTCCATTTACACAAGTACTAAAACTTGTAAAGCACAATCAATCCAAGCACACTAACACCATAAATTACTTCACAAACTTAGTATAACTTTATTAACACAAACAAAGTTTTAATACAAATGCCTTAACAAGCAAGCCAACAAAATAAATAAAGAAAATACAACATGTTTGGGTCTAACGTAGGTTAGACCCAAGAGGATTTGTTGATGTATGGATCTAATATAGGTTAAACCCAAAGGTTGGGGTTAGATCTAATGTGAGTTAGACCTAAAGTGTTAAACTAAGTCTAAGTATGGTTAAACTTAAGGTATAAGTTTTGGTCTAATGTGGGTTACACCTAAGGGATGAGGTTATGTCTAATTTGGGTTGGACCTAGGTTTTAGGTTAAGGTCTAATGTTGATTAGATCTAAGGTTTAAGTTAGGTTCGATTTGGATTGGACCTAGGGTTTAGGTTTAGTTCTAATGTTGGTTAGCCTAAGGTTTAAGCTAGGTCCAATTTGGGCTGGACTTAGGGTTTAAGTTTAGGTCTAATTTAGGTGAGACTAAGCTTTAAACTTAAGGTTTAAATTTAGGTCTAGTTTAGGTTAGACCTAAATTTTTTAGGGTTTAAACTAAGTCTAAATTGGGTTAGACCTATTAAGGTTCTAAATTATTCTAAGTCTAATGTGGTTTAGACTTATAAATTGATTTTAGGTCTAATTTCTAATTTGGGTTAGACCAAAGGAAGTGGGTTAAGTCTAAGTTAAGTTAATTTTGGGGTTTATTTTAAGTCTAATGTGGGTTAGACCTAAACGACGAGGTTATTTTTAAGTTAGGTTAGACTTAAACCTAGCCAGGTTGAGTCCAATTACAAACCTAATGGGCTAAGCTTTAGTTAAGTGATGCCTAAACCAAATTTAGGCCCAAATTGGGCTAACCCTGAATCATTAAGGGCAACCTTATGGTTAAAGGGGATAACCATACAATTAATCCCCTAAACCAAGATCCTAGATTTGGTTGAATGNATGCAGTAAAATATGAAGTGTGGTACATCAATCCAACATAAATACATCCAAAGTGACTAAAACAAAGTAAGTCTAAATGCAAGAACTATAGCAGAAATATAAAACTCCCTATTCCTCCTTCTCCTCCACATCATCAACCTCATACTCCTCATCCATCTCCTTACGGCGCTCATATGGAGAAAAATGAGAACATGAAGGAAACTCGACACTATCTCCTCTCAGATAACTCACTAGAGCAGTACAAAAACTAGCTTCATAATCACTCCTCTGCTACAAATACGGTTCTAAATGATCCCATCATGCTTCATTTTTCCATAACTNTCTCATCCATCTCCTTACGGTGCTCATATGGAGAAAAATGAGAACATGAAGGAAACTCAACACTATCTCCTCTCAGATAACTCACTAGAGCAGTACAAAAAATAGCTTCATAATCACTCCTCTGCTACAAATACGGTTCTAAATGATCCCATCATGCTTCATTTTTCCATAACTNCCTCTCGAATTTTCCTGTTAATGTCCATTTTTATTTTCCATTTTTAAATCTTTTATAATTATTTTTCAAAATAATTATAAATTTGATAGAAAATTGGTCATTTCAATTTTAGGAAAGACGTGACCTTAGAAGAATCAAGAAAAGTTTCTGAGAGTGGGGGTAACTATCCTTGAAATTTTTATATATTTTTGGTTTAGATTTAATTTTTTAATAATCAAAATACTCTCTTGAGTATTTAATTGATTAAAATTATATATAATTTAATTATTTCTATTTTTTTCATTTGTTTACTGTGTTCAGATGTATTTTTATTTTATTTTTGTTTTTTTTTATACACAAAGTTATAAATTTTTCAAGTTTTAAGGCATTTTCTAGAATTAATTAAATATAAAAGTCGGGAATTTCATTCTTATCCAACTCAGTGTCGCGTCAACTTTGGTGTCGTCAAAAGCCCACGCGTGCGTTATTGGTTGGTTGTGCTTTCCATGCAACACGTTGTCTCACAGTCCATTCCCCTTGTTCCACACGATNAGGAATTTCATTCTTATCCAACTCAGTGCCGCATCAACTTTGGTGTCGTCAAAAGCCCACGTGTGCGTTATTGGTTGGTTGTGCTTTCCATGCAACACGTTGTCTCACAGTCCATTCCCCTTGTTCCACACGATTGGGTCATTGGACCCCATCGCAGTCGTCTGTTTCTAATACACAAAAATGGATGGCATCCATTCATTGTCTCCATGGAACAATGAACTGAGAACCTTCTATGATCAACCCCTAATATCTCTCTCTATTCTCAACCAAATCAATCAAGGTTTGTTTCTCTATCTTCATCTAAACTAGCCAATCATATCTATATGGTTCAATGAGCATGTTGTGTTCATTTCATTCACAAAAGGCCAAAACCTCGGCTAGTTTTAGGGATTTTGATTCATACCTTATCTCAAGAGGTGTGGCCTTGATTAGGCTTGACAAAGAGGTTCGCANTGATTGGGTCATTGGACCCCATCGCGGTCGTCTGTTTCTGATACACAAAAATGGATGACATCCATTCATTGTCTCCATGGAACAATGAGCCGAGAACCTTCTATAATCAACCCCTAATATCTCTTTCTATTCTCAACCAAATCAATCAAGGTTTGTTTCTCTATCTTCATCTAAACTAGCCAATCATATCTATACGGTTCAATGAGCATGTTGTGTTCATTTCATTCACAAAAGGCCAAAACCTCGGCTGGTTTTAGGGATTTTGATTCATACCTTATCTCAAGAGGTGTGGCCTTGATTAGGCTTGACAAAGAGCTTCGCATTGAAATCAAGAACCTCCTCCTTGCTTCAATTTGAACTGAAATTGGACCGAGCTATAAGGTAGACCAAATGGTGGCTTGGGTTGGTGTTGGGAGGGGTTGGAGAGCTCTAGAAGCCTCAATTTTGATTGAGGAAAAGTTGTGGAGGTCCTAAAAGGCTTTTGGGAGGTGTAAATTTGAGTTTTGAAAGGGTTCGTGTCAAGGGCAAAAATTTTCTCGGACTAGGGCTGAGAAATTAAGCTAGTGGTGTTGGTGGCTTGAGAATATGGGGGGTTAATTGCCTAGGTCATGGGGGAGATTTTATCTGTTGAGAGGAAGAGATTTGTAAGACTAGATAGGAAGTTTTGTGGCTATTCAAATTCTCTCTAGTTCCTTCCTTAAGTAGCCATGAGCGGTCATGGGAGAGCTCCGAGATGATTGGAAGAGCTTTGGTGGCTTCTTAGAGAGTCCTTAGAATAATTTCAAAGGATTTTCGGTAGTGGAGGGAAACTTTTTAAGTTTCCATGGTGGTTTGACCTTGGTTATGAGCATGGAGATGGGGGAAGCATTGAAAAGGGCTCTAAACTGATTAGAGGCTTCTTAGAAGGATAATGTTGGTCAGAGTTGGTTCGGTTTGACTCATTAAGGGTTTTTTAAGGTGGCTTGGAGTAGGTGACATGTATGGTGACATGTGTCCTATCTCATGATAAGCCATGATGAATAGTGTCAAACCACCAATTCAGGGTGGATTTAGGCTAAGTTGGTTGGGTATGTCACCCACATACCATGCTAGGTGACTATTGGATTATGGGTCAACCAATAGGAATGGGCCATGGGCCATGGATTTGGGTTGGGGTTTCCCTTAAGTTTGTACCTAGGTTAATTGGGTTGGGCTTTCCTCTTAGCTTAAGTCCTAAGGGAATTTAAATATTTATTTAATTGATTCATTAATTAATTAAGTAAAAGTATATGGGGTTGACTCCATGGCAATTGGGCTCATCACATGGTGTTTGTCTTGACCATGGGGTTGACACTCAGTTGCAAGGCAAGGTGGTCAATTGGTCAAAATTTGGCTAAATTATGGTTAGGCCTAATTAGTTTTGAACATTCCAAGGCGCCATCAAATTTTGGGTTCAAAAAGGGCACATCAAGGTTTGGAGTGATTTTTAGGGTTTGGTAAGGTTAGGGAGGCCTTTGGTGAGATTAGGGATCAATTTAGGCAAAACCCTCTCCCAAGGTGGATTTCATGTTCAAAGTGGTGACCTAGGACATGTCTAATCGATGGTGGTCAATTTGGATTCTTCACCTGATCAAACCCTAAACCCTCTCAACCAAGTGTTGGGGGCTTGGGTTTGCACTGGTGGGGTCCAAGAAAGCACAATTCTTATCTAGAGTCATGTGCAAGTAGGTGGGGTGAGTCTTCATAAAAGTGAGGTCAACACTCACTAACTTATATTCTTAAGGTAATCAAGTTTCTTTTTTTTCTATTATATGTACTTTTAGAATTCTAAAATTGATTATATTAAAAATAAAATTCATGCATGATTTCTTTAGAGAACGATGATTGAAATCATGCTTGGACAAGGACTAGGCGCAATGTTTCTTTTGTCTCGTACATTAATTTTAGAATACAAATATTATTGTATAAACTTGAATTGAGTTATATATGTGAAACTTTAATGCCCATTAAGACTTTTTGGGATAAGTTGTTGACCCACTAACACCTTACTTTTTTATTATTCTTTTATGATTGCTGTGTTTATTTTTCTTATGCTTTTGGGAGGAATTTTTTGTGTTTTATTATAGAATGTGATTTGTTTGGGATCACATTATATGAGTAGGGACCTACGATAAATTAATCTTTCTACTTAAAATATAATAAATTGTTCAAATGTTTTTTAAAAAAAAGTATAGGCTCTATCAATCAATTTTTAATAAAAAAATATCTCCATATGCATGGCATATAGTTCATTTTGGAAAATTAAAATATTTAATAATTAAATTTAGAATTATTATTATTACCATATTACAGGAGTTATCATTTGGGCTTTTTGTGACTATCATAATCGATATTATGCCTAACATTGAACTAAGGCTAGATCATTTTCATATCATATCCTAATCCCTACATAATTAAAGGCCCTTCATATTATAGATAGATAATATCACATCAATTTTGTGCCTCTGAGAAGTAATCGTCCCTTTATTATTTGACTGGCCACATGATTTATACACATATTTAGTTATCTAGAATGCTAGGGGCGTTAGTGGCGATCCTNCTTAAGGTTTAAATTTAGGTCTAGTTTAGGTTAGACCTAAATTTTTTAGGGTTTAAACTAAGTCTAAATTGGGTTAGACCTATTAAGGTTCTAAATTATTCTAAGTCTAATGTGGTTTAGACTTATAAATTGATTTTAGGTCTAATTTCTGATTTGGGTTAGACCAAAGGAAGTGGGTTAAGTCTAAGTTAGGTTAATTTTAGGGTTTATTTTAAGTCTAATGTGGGTTAGACCTAAACGACGAGGTTATTTTTAAGTTGGTTAGACTTAAACCTAGCCAAATTAAGTCCAATTACAAACCTAATGGGCTAATCTTTAGTTAAGTGATGCCTAAACCAAATTTAGGCCCAAATTGGGCTAACCCTGAATCATTAAAGGCAACCTTATGGTTAAAGGGGATAACCATACAATTAATCCCCTAAACCAAGATCCTAGATTTGGTTGAATGTCTTAAACCAAATATAGAAACAATTTGGGCTAAAGTGCAAATTTTTAGTTTTTATATTTTTACCGCCTAGATTCTTAATTTTTATTTTAATTTCTTTAAGGTGGAAATTAACATTTTAGGGATTAATTTTATCCTCTCAAATTTTCTTGTTAATGTCCATTTTTATTTTCCAATTTTAAATCTTTTATAATTATTTTTCAAAATAATTATAAATTTGATAGAAAATTGGTCATTTCAATTTTAGGAAAGACGAGACCTTAGAAGAATCAAGAAATTTTTCTGAGAGTGGGGGTAACTATCCTGGAAATTTTTATATATTTTTTGGTTTAGATTTAATTTTTTAATAATCAAAATACTCTCTTGAGTATTTAATTGATTAAAATTATATATAATTTAATTATTTCTATTTTTTTCCTTTGTTTACTGTGTTCAGATGTATTTTTATTTTATTTTTGTATTTTTTATACACAAAGTTATAAATTTTTCAAGTTTTAAGGCATTTTCTAGAATTAATTAAATATAAAAGTCAGGAATTTCATTCTTATCCAACTCAGTGCCGCATCAACTTTGGTGTCGTCAAAAGCCCACGTGTGCGTTATTGGTTGGTTGTGCTTTCCATGCAACACGTTGTCTCACAGTCCATTCCCCTTGTTCCACATGATTGGGTCATTGGACCCCATCGCGGTCGTCTGTTTCTGATACACAAAAATGGATGACATCCATTCATTGTCTCCATGGAACAATGAGCCGAGAACCTTCTATAATCAACCCCTAATATCTCTTTCTATTCTCAACCAAATCAATCAAGGTTTGTTTCTCTATCTTCATCTAAACTAGCCAATCATATCTATACGGTTCAATGAGCATGTTGTGTTCATTTCATTCACAAAAGGCCAAAACCTCGGCTGGTTTTAGGGATTTTGATTCATACCTTATCTCAAGAGGTGTGGCCTTGATTAGGCTTGACAAAGAGCTTCGCATTGAAATCAAGAACCTCCTCCTTGCTTCAATTTGAACTGAAATTGGACCGAGCTATAAGGTAGACCAAATGGTGGCTTGGGTTGGTGTTGGGAGGGGTTGGAGAGCTCTAGAAGCCTCAATTTTGATTGAGGGAAAGTTGTGGAGGTCCTAAAAGGCTTTTGGGAGGTGTAAATTTGAGTTTTGAAAGGGTTCGTGTCAAGGGCAAAAATTATCTCGGACTAGGGCTGAGAAATTAAGCTAGTGGCGTTGGTGGCTTGAGGATATAGGGGGTTAATTGCCTAGGTCATGGGGGAGATTTTATCTGTTGAGAGGAAGAGATTTGTAATACTAGATAGGAGCGGTCATGGGAGAGCTCTGAGATGATTGGAAGAGCTTTGGTGGCTTCTTAGAGAGTCCTTAGAATAATTTCAAAGGATTTTCGGTAGTGGAGGGAAACTTTTTAAGTTTCCATGGTGGTTTGACCTTGGTTATGAGCATGGAGATGGGGGAAGCATTGAAAAGGGCTCTAAACTGATTAGAGGCTTCTTAGAAGGATAATGTTGGTCAGAGTTGGTTCGGTTTGACTCATTAAGGGTTTTTTAAGGTGGCTTGGAGTAGGTGACATGTATGGTGACATGTGTCCTATCTCATGATAAGCCATGATGAATAGTGTCAAACCACCAATTCAGGGTGGATTTAGGCTAAGTTGGTTGGGTATGTCACCCACATGCTATGCTAGGTGACTATTGGATTATGGGTTAACCAATAGGAATGGGCCATGGGCCATGGGCCATGGATTTGGGTTGGAGTTTCCCTTAAGTTTGTACCTAGGTTAATTGGGTTGGGATTTCCTCTTAGCTTAAGTCCTAAGGGAATTTAAATATTCATTTAATTGATTCATTAATTAATTAAGTAAAAGTATATGGAGTTGACTCCATGGCAATTGGGCTCATCACATGGTGTTTGTCTTGACTATGTGGGTTGACACTCAATTGCAGGGCAAGGTGGTCAATTGGTCAAAATTTGGCTAAATTATGGTTAGGCCTAATTATTTTTTAACATTCCAAGGTTCCATCAAATTTTGGGTTCAAAAAGGGAACATCAGGGTTTGGAGTGATTTTTAGGGTTTGGTAGGGTTAGGGAGGCCTTTGGTGAGATTAGGGATCAATTTAGGTAGAACTCTCTCCCAAGGTGGATTTCATGATCAAAGTGGTGACCTAGGACATTTCTAACCCATGGTGGTCAATTTGGATTCTTCACCTGATCAAACCCTAAACCCTCTCAACCAAGTGTTGGGGGCTTGGGTTTGCACTGGTGGGGTCCAAGAAAGCACAATTCTTGTCTAGAGTCATGTGCAAGTAGGTGGGGTGAGTTTTCATAAAAGTGAGTTCAACACTCACTAACCTATATTCTTTAGGTAATCATGTCTCTTTTCTTTTCTATTATATGTACTTTTAAAATTTTAAAATTGATTATATTAAAAATAAAATTCATGCATGATTTCTTTAGAGATCGATGATTGAAATCATGCTTGGATAAGGACTAGGTGCAATGTTTCTTTTGTCTCGTACATTAATTTTAAAATACAAATATTATTGTATAGACATGAATTGAGTTATATATGTGAAACTTTAATGCCCATTAAGACTTTTTGGGATAAGTTGTTGACCCACTGACACCTTACTTTTTTATTATTCTTTTATGATTGGTGTGTTTATTTTTCTTATGCTTTTGGGAGGAATTTTTTGTGCTTTATTATAGAATGTGATTTGTTTGGGATCACATTATATGAGTAGGGACCTAGGATAAATTAATCTTTCTACTTAAAATATAATCAATTGTTAAAATATTTTTTAAAAAAATGTATAGGCTCTATCAAGCAATTTTTTATAAAAAAATATCTCCATATGCATGGCATATAGTTCATTTTGGAAAATTAAAATATTTAATAATTAAATTTANGTTTTTTAAGAAAATGTATAGGCTCTATCAAGAAATTTTTTATAAAAAAAAATATCTCCATATGCATGGCATATAGTTCATTTTGGAAAATTAAAATATTTAATAATTAAATTTAGAATTATTATTATTACCATATTACAGGAGTTATCATTTGGGCTTTTTGTGACTATCATAATAGAGAATTATGCCTAACATTGAACCAAGGCTAGATCATTTTGATATCATATCCTAATTCCTACATAATTAAGAAGCCCTTTATATTATAGATAGATAATATCACATCAATTTTGTGCCTCTGAGAAGTATTCGTACCATTCTTATTTGACTGGCCACATGATTCATACACATATTTTGTTATCTAGAATGCTTGGGGCGTTAGTGGCGATCCTAACTCAAATAGGGTCATAAGTCCTTGTTAGAANTGTACCATTCTTATTTGACTGGCCACATGATTCATACACATGTTTTGTTATCTAGAATGCTTGGGGCGTTAGTGGCGATCCTAACTCAAATAGGGTCATAAGTCCTTGTTAGAAAGTTTCAAGTTTTATGATTGAACTACCTTCTTTGATCTTTTCCATGGGCATCTTATAGTTTTTTATGATGAGAGTAAGCCCCATTCTACCTTTTTATTCCACCAAGTAGAGTATTAAAATTTTTGGATTGTCTCTTCTTACAATCAACGAAGCCCCATTAAAGAATATAATACATGGATTGCTGATAAGAAATTCTTAACTATGTTTAGTTGACCATCTCCATGGCTTGGTAGACTTAAAGTTTAATAATACAGGATGATTGATCCATAAAATCTAAATTGGATCACTTCCACATATCTAAAATTCTTATAATTTAATCCACTTCTGCACATTATTATATGTAAATAATGATCAATTTTGAGGATATTCTTATATTTATAAATTATTTCAGAAATGTTTTTCAAAAAAAAAAATTTTCAAGTTAAAAAATTAATATCATTAATAATAAGAATTTACATAGCATATTTCAAACTATTACGCAAATTAATGCATAGATAATCATCAATTTAGTGTGTATCCGAATATATAAAAATATTCCGTAATNCTTATTTCAGGAATGTTTTTCAAAAAAAAAATTCACGTTAAAAAATTAATATCATTAATAATAAGAATTTACATGGCATATTTCAAGCTATTACGCAAATTAATGCATAGATAATCATCAATTTAGTGTGTATCCGAATATATAAAAATATTCCGTAATCATTATTTTAAATTTATTGTTTTTAAAAATATTCAAATGAACTAATTGACATCATTAATATCATGAAGCTATATGAGATATTTTGATGAACTTAAAAGAAAACTCAATTTCAAATTATTTTGTTTAACCATGTAATTGAAGATAAAAGTTTATAAATAGTTATAATATTCTATAAATTTTGAATCATAATACGTTTAAAAATAATTTTTTTTTTTAATAACTGTAATATAAATTAGATATATAGTACTCATTTTAAATTAAATTTAATATTTTTAATCTTTTTCCTAAATATTTAGAACACAGAGAGAGAGAGAGATCCGAAGGAATGACATGAAGTAGGGGTNAAAACTCAATTTCAAATTATTTTGTTTAACCATGTAATTGAAGATATAAGTTTATAAATAGTTATAATNTAAATATTTAGAACACAGAGAGAGAGAGAGATCCGAAGGAATGACATGAAGTAGGGGTGTAAACGAACCGAACACGAACGAACAAAGCTTGTGTTCGTGTTCGGTTCGTTTAAAATTTNTTTTGAATCATAATACGTTTAAAAATAAATGTTTTTTTATTTTAAATTAGTGTATTATAAATTAGATATATAGTACTCATTTTAAATTAAATTTAATATTTTTAATCATTTTCCTAAATATTTAGAACAGAGAGAGGGAGAGAGAGAGATCCGAAGGAATGACATGAAGTCCACGTTGTTGCCTTGTTCTCAAGGTAAAATAGAATCAGCTATCTATCATTTCTGGAAGCAATCATAGGCTTCACTTCTAGAACTACTGAACAACGCGTATTTTTACTTGCAATGGAAATTTATGCGGACGGTTAGAAGTTAGTACTCCGCTATGCTACAAATTTCAAATTTGCATGAAATATTTTTCTAATGGAGGCCGTTTCTTCGCCTCCCTGCCGCGCTGTCGGGATCTGGATCTCTTAATGGGAGTATGGGACAGGAGATGACGAATTTTTCTTTTCTTTTTCTTTTTTTTTTTTCAGAAAATGGAGTCTCACATTTGGCCAGTATTGTAAATTAAAATTTTAAGTAAAAATATATAATTATTTCAGTGTTTACATAAAAAATTATTGATAAAAAAGTTGTGATTGTTATTAAATATTTTTTAAGAACAAATAAGGCTACAGTTTTCTAGCAGTCACCGCATGGTGTCAGGCTCATTGGTAAAATGTTGTTTTCGGCGAAAGCTTCATTTTTTTAAAAAATATATAAAATATAATTTTGTCAAAGAGAAAAAAAAAATTATGGTCTAACACTACACGGCTGTCTCAAGCACATCATTAATTTTGTGAGAAAGGTAGATGGGCCAATGAGAATAAAACAATCAAAAGAAGATAAAAGAAGGAAACCCACAAAATAGGACTCCGGGAAACACCCATGTGCACAATGTAGGTTCCATCCAGACACACAAAAATGAAGGCAACATAGCATATTCACATGGGCAAATAGCTTCTCATTTAAACACCCTGAGAGTGTTTTNACTATAGTTTTCTAGCAGTCACCGCATGGTGTCAGTAAAATGTTGCTTTCGGCGAAAGCTTCATTTTTTTTTTAAATATATAAAATATAATTTTGTCAAAGAGAAAAAAAAATGTTGGTCTAGCACTACACCGCTGTCTCAAGCACACCATTAATTTTGTGAGAAAGGTAGATGGGTCAATGAGAATAAAACAATCAAAAGAAGATAAAAGAAGGAAACCCACAAAATAGGACTCTGGGAAACACCCATGTGCACAATGTAGGTTCCATCCAGACACAACAAAAATGAAGGCAACATAGCATATTCACATGGGCAAATAGCTTCTCATTTAAACACCCTGAGAGTGTTTTATAAATGCAAGATGTAATATGTAAGTCGACGGCAAATATATTGCAATCAATACAAGTGGATAGAAAGACCAAATAGCAACTGAAAGGATACCAAAATTGGATAGAAGAAGAGTGGAAAACGATCTTTAGTTGCAAAGCCACCTTTCGAATTTTAATTTTATATTTTTTTCTGTTTAATAGCAAAATGAATGTTAGCGACCGCTGTATTTACAAGTGCATTATGCCCATAAATAAATCATGCTTTTCTTTTACAATAATTTATTTTTTTAACATACGGGTAATAGGGTTATTATGTGCCAAATAAAATATAGTTGCGTAAGCTTGAAAAATTTTCATAAAATAAAAAATAAAAAAGATGCTTTAGAATATTGTTTAAAATGCTAAGATNTGAATTTTTATTTTATACTTTTTTCTGTTTAATAGCAAAATGAATATTAGCGACCGCTACATTTACAAGTGCATTATGCCGTAAGCTTGAAAATTTTTCATAAAATAAAAAATAAAAAAGATGCTTTAGAATAATGTTTAAAATGCTAAGATAGATCACAAAAGTATATATTATATATTCTCTATATCAAATTGATCTTGCACATAAATTATACGTCTAATTATTGTGTGCAGAGAGCGCACGCAATAATCCCTCAAATTATACAGGATCCAAAGAAGATAGTCCATGTCACTATTTTCAATAGGCTCCATAGTAATATTCAAATAAATAATCTAGAGATGTTTTTAATCTCATTTTTTACATAAGAAGTTAGATATGTCTTTGAAATTTTGTTGCACCTATATAGGTTAAATAATAAAGAAAACTGATAATAAATATAGTTTCAAATAATAAAGCTTAGTAATTAAAATATACCGTCAAAGAAAAAAACTGTTTGGCTTTTAACCACTAGACTAAGCATGATGCATATTCATAGTATCATTACAATCACTCGTTTTAGCTTTGGAGGATGCAAATGTAATGCTAAGATAAGCCCATTAAAGATTTTTAGGTGAAGCCTAAAAAACCACACACTTGCAACTTGGTGCTAGGAACTTTTGAAGAATAGATAATAATTTTATCAACATTGACATGAAGTCTAGTAGTTCTTCTAAAATTATATTAAATGAAAGTTGCGTAAATAATAGTATCAGAATTAATTTTACTATGCATCAATAGATTATTAATAAAGATAAAGTGACCTAAAAGAATAGTGTTCAAATCTGTAGAGATAATGTCAAGAAATATTTACTAATGGATCCAATTATAATTGTATATAGACCAACACTTAAGATTAGAAGAAGTAAAATTAGTAAAAGGATTGGAGAGTGATCATAAGTGAGAGGTTAATGAGCTTTAAAATGAGAAAGGAAAATATTACATCCAATAATTTTTATATAAGGTTCCATCAAGCAAGAAACTGATAAGATTTCTAATTGATGGTTAAACCAACTAAAGGATAAGCTAGTACACATTTAGCAATATCAATAGGCCTCGACTAAAGATGTAAGAATCAAAGTATACAAAGTTGGAAAAAGGGAGGAAAACCATAAAGTTTTTCCTNGTAATAAGGAAAACTGATAATAAATATAGTTCCAAATAATAAAGCTTAATAATTAAAATATACCATCAAAGAGAAAAACAATTTGGCCTTTAACCACTAGACTGAGCATGACGCCTATTCATAATATCATTACGATCACTTGTTATAGGTTTGGAGGATGCAAATGTAATGCTGAAATAAGCCCAATAGAGATTTTTAGGTGAAGCCTAAAAAAACCACAAACTGCAATTTGGTATTAAAAACTTTTGAAGAATAGATAATAATTTTATCAACATTGACATGAAGTCTAAGTAGTTCTTCTAAAATTATATAAAATGAAAGTTGCTTAAATAATAGTGTCTGAATTAATTTACTAAGCATCAATAGATTATTAGTAAAGATAAAGTGACCTAAAAGAAAAGTGTTCAAATCTATAGAGATAATGTCAAGAAATATTTACTAATGGATCCAATTATAATTGTATATAGACCAACACTTAAGATTAGAAGAAGTAAAATTAGTAAAAGGATTGGAGAGTGATCATAAGTGAGAGGTTAATGAGCTTTAAAATGAGAAAGGAAAATATTACATCCAATAATTTTTATATAAGGTTCCATCAAGCAAGAAACTGATAAGATTTCCAATTGATGGTTAAACCAACTAAAGGATAAGCTAGTACACATTTAGCAATATCAATATGCCTCGACTAAAGATGTAAGAATCAAAGTATACAAAGTTGGAAAAAGGGAGGAAAACCATAAAGTTTTTCCTCCACAAATCTAACAAAATCAAAATTTCTAAAATCCATCATAAGTTAATAATTAAGGAAGCAATGGTAATATAAACTTACATTGAATACTTCAAATATTTTAAAGTTTACTAATTGTTTGAAAATACTTATCATGGAGAGGTAATATACAAATTGTGTAACAATAAAATGTAAAGTTCCAAGATGTATTAGTGATATGCCTAAAAATGAATTACTTTTTATATGCATTTAAACGCCTATTTTTTAGTGATATTGCATTATAAAAAAAGGTATTTTTTGTGTTTTTTTTATTACAGGTACCATAGGTTATGCAATTGAAATAAANAGTATTAGTGATATGCCTAAAAATGTATTACTTTTTATATGCATTTAAACGCCTATTTTTTAGTGATGTTGCATTATAAAAAAAGGTATTTTTTGTGTTTTTTTTATTACAGGTACCATAGGTTATGCAATTGAAATAAATTGAGCAATTTGAAGTCAAATGGAGCAAATTGAGGTTAATGGAGCATAGAAGAAAAGTTGGTCTGGCGCCTAGGCGTCAGGACCTGACACCTAGGCACCAGGTAGTTATCCCATGCAGGTAGTTATCCCGTCTTCTAGAAGACCGGCGCCTAGGTGCTAGAATCGATTTTTTTAAAAATGCAATGTATTTGAACGAATTTTGAAGGGGCACCTAAAGTGACTTTAAAGGATTTTGAGGGTTATATTAAAAAGTGAGATTTCCAAGTGTTAGACTGTCTTCATTTGTGTGTGTTGGTGTCACTTGGGGGGTGTGTGTGTGTGCTTGGTGTAATCCTAGAGGGAGAAGAAAGAGTGAGGCTTGGTGTCTCTTCGTGTGGGAANTGTGCAGGTAGTTATCCCGTCTTCTAGAAGACTGGCGCCTAGGTGCTAGAATCAATTTTTTTAAAAATGCAATGTATTTGGACGAATTTTGAAGTGGAACCTAAAGTGACTTTAAAGGATTTTGAGGGTTATATTAAAAAGTGAGATTTCCAAGTGTTGGACTGTCTTCATTTGTGTGTGTTGGTGTCACTTGGGGTGTGTGTGTGTGTGCTTGGTGTAATCCTAGAGGGAGAAGAAAGAGTGAGGCTTGGTGTCTCTTCGTGTGGGAAGTGTCTTTTGGATTCTTGGTGACCCTTGGGACTTTGGAGAGAAGTGTAAGGGATTACTATTTGGTGTGCAATGAAGGTGTGAATCTTCTATAAAGATAAGTCTTGTACTCTTATTGTATTTTTTTTGAATTATTAAAATATAGTTGTGTGATTTAAATGTCATTTGCAATTAAGAATCTATGTGTCTTCTTCATGCTTAATCAAAACTTTCCTTTACTCTTTCCTCTTGTGATGAAGTAGTGGCATGTGTAGGAAAATTTATTTTATGATAGAATAATTTTAATTTCTATGTGATGAGTAATATCTTCGTGGCTTCATTGACATAACATACTGGTCATAGGTTATNTAAATCTTATTTGTCGTCAATAAACTATTATCTTAAAATTATTTAAACATGACCTGTGGTATGTGGGTACATTTTTTTATACTTTGTTATGCCATGTTTGGGGTACTTTGTTATATCGTGTTCAAGGTACTTCGTTACTCAATGTTCAAGGTTGTTCCTTAAGCCGTGTTTGGGGTACATTTTTACGTTGTGTCTANATCAATAAACTATTATCTTAAAATTATTTAAACATGACATGTGGTATGTGGGTACATTTTTTGATACTTTGTTATGCCATGTTTGGGGTACTTTGTTATATCGTGTTCGAGGTACTTCGTTACTCAATGTTCAAGGTTGTTCCTTAAGCCGTGTTTGGGGTACATTTTTACGTTGTGTCTAGGATACTTAATTACAAGGTGTTCTGGTTACTTTGTTATATGACGGGATTGAGCGACGATGATGAGCATGGGGCGTGTGGTGGCGGTCAATGGCGGCGCCCATGCAATGGTCGATGGTGATTGACAGCTATAGGGGCTAGAAGTTATCGTCGGGTCTTCTGTTCATAATAACGCTGAAATTTGCCTCCTCCCCCTCGTCCCCTCACCCCATCACCCCTCCTCAAGTAAAAAGAGGGTGGTCTATTTATGGCCTCTGATGGAGGGACATTTTGCTTATTCGGCGAATAACTCTCATAACCACCTGATCTGATGACCCATACTGGCCTCCCTTAATAATAAGAATTTTTTAAGGATTTGAGGGACTTAATGACCTCAGAATTAAAAAAAAATTAGGCTCATTGGATTCCTATTGTCAAGATACTTGATTTTAATATAAATATGTCAAACTTAGAGTTCATCTGATCATCAAATTAATGATCTAAAGCCTTCAACTATATTATAATGACTTGATCGGACTCAGATTAGACCAATAATTGTACTATTGAGTTTTTATTGTCGAGACAATCAGTTTAACTATAAGTTTATTGAATATTTTTTAATTTAGATTAATATTTTTTTTATTAAAGAATATATCGAGAACTGTGTCAAATGGCTAGTGATTCATGCGAAACAGTAAAATTAATTAATGGTTCATCAATACAAAATAAACTAAAAATAAATATAAAAAGACAAATTTTATCAAAAATTAACTATTTATTACTGCAACACAAAGCTTTAAAATTAGAAATTATCCTCATCCCAACAAATTTTCTCCTGCCCGATCTCTTATATAACAGCAATGCTTCCCCCATACAAGTAATACTATTTTTCTCGAGCTTTTATGGCATTTAATGAAAACAGNTAACATATACCCTTATAACAGCAATGCTTCCCCCATACAAGTAATACTATTTTTCTCGAGCTTTTATGGCATTTAATGAAAACAGATACATATCCACTTTCCGCCTTTTATGGAAGATACCAATAAACCAAAAAAATATATATAATTTACATATATGCCACACAATTATTATTTATTTGCATCTCTAATTCCTTAAATTTGATTTTTTTCATTTATAAAACGCTTATATCCTAAACCATAAATGGAAAGATATATTCCACTTTTGAAAAGTTATAATTATAATATTTATGATATAATATTAAATATTCAAGTGTTATATATGTAAATAAATAAATTAAGATGTTGAAGAATTGCATGTTATACATGTAAAAGCCGCCATAAAANATTATAATTTACATATATGCCACACAATTATTATTTATTTACATCTCTAATTCCATAAATTTGATTTTTTTCATTTATAATACGCTTATATCCTAAACCATAAATGGAAAGCTATATTCCACTTTTGAAAAGTTATAATTATAATATTTATAATATAATATTAAATATTCAAATGTTATATATGTAAATAAATAAATTAAGATGTTGAAGAATTGCATGTTATACATGTAAAAGCCGCCATAAAAAATAAACTCAAATATAACAAAAAGTTATGACCCCATCAGAACTTTCCTAAAAGGACTTTTCCGAGAACCAAACGAATCTTCCATATACCCTTTAAAACCTCTGTTGCTGCGGTTCAAAGATGAGCATTGCCAATTTCCCTTCTTCTTCCTCTCTCCCTGCTCCTCTGCTTCACCCATGACGCTCCTCATCAACAAGCCCTACGAATCCGACAGCAAGGAGAGCCCCTCTCTCTCCCCTCCTCCAGACCTCTTCGATTTCTCCTTCCCCATTCCACCACCCTCCATTAACACCTACGCCGCCGACGAAGTCTTCCACCACGGACGCCTACTTCCGATCAGCACTTCCCACCCCAACAAACTCGAAACAGAGAAGCCCGCCATTGANTCTCTCTCCCCTCCTCCAGACCTCTTCGATTTCTCCTTTCCCATTCCACCATCCTCCATTAACACCTACGCCGCCGACGAAGTCTTCCACCACGGCCGCCTACTTCCGATCAGCACTTCCCACCCCAACAAACTCGAAACAGAGAAGCCCGCCATTAAACCNCATGTGTCTTCTTCATGCTTAATCAAAAGTTTCCTTTACTCTTTTCTCTTGTGATGAAGTAGTGGCATGTGTAGGAAAATTTATTTTATGATAGAATATTTTTAATTTCTATGTGATGAGTAATATCTTCGTGGCTTCATTGACATAACGTACTGGTCATAGGTTATGTTAAAATCTGTTGTAAGTTGAGACTAAGACTCGAAAGAGTGGTGACTTCACAACTTGAGTGCACTCACATTGACCGGTTGGCTATGGTGAAGTAGTTCAGGCGGCGATGCAACTTTTGAAGAAATAAACTTCATGATCTATTTCTATTAGAAGCTTCTAGGTGACAACTGATATGAGTGAATGGGTTTCTTACCATTAATTGTAAGGCTTTTAACCACCTTCGCATCTCTGCTAGTTGTGTAAACCTAATAGAATAGTAAGTGTACCTATACACTAGGAAGAGGGTGTGTAGACCTATGTTCCTTGTTGACAAAAAATCTATTATATAATTCTATCAATCATTCTACTAAGTATGCCACTATATTCATTGCAAGAGGGAAGGGTTTTTTATTATATAAGAACTTTCCAAAAAATTAATAAGCGTCCATAAATTAGGTTTTTATTTAATTTAGTTAACTTTAATTTTAGAGTGAAGTAGTGAATTGAGGAAAATCAAACTTTTCAAAAATTTCAGGCTAAGACAGGTTATTGTAGAATAGCTTTTACTAAAGTCATTATGAACTAACCCCTTTTTCTCGTAGGATCGATACTCAGGATTTTTGAAAGAAAGCTCTATATTACTTTAATGATACATATACTTGTGTAGAACCTCTAGTGTGTAAATTATAAATCAATTTCTAAACTTTATAATATATCTATTTTGCAAACTAGTCGTCTAAAGAAACCGGGACAAGTTTATGGCAAACTGGGACAAGTTTATGGTCGGGAAACTAAATAACTGTGTAATTGCAAGTTGGGTCACTTACTTTCCTTTTTCTAATCATCCATGAAACAAAGTCTTTCTTCTTAACTAGTTCAATGAGAGTTTAGAATCAGCAATGTTAGGGGTTGCTCATTAGTTGATCAAGGTAGAAGAAGTGGATTAGAGTTGAGTGGATTAGAGGCACACTTGGACCACAATGCCTCTACTTCCTCTAATCTTGGTTGATGAATCAAATGCGAGGATTATAGGCACACTTGGACCACAATGATGAGTATTTACAGAGGAAAGTTGATTTTGATACTACTTTTAATGAGATTAAGGTGAAATTTTTTAGGGGCGATCATTCAGCTGAATTTCCTACTTGCCCCAGATTTTTTCCATAGGATAGTGGTGGAGAGATAGATGAGGATGTTGATATTGATGAGGAGGAGGAGGAGGATGATTAGATTGTTTTTCCTTTACTTTAGATCTTGTATTGGGATTTGCTTTGTTAGTTACTTGATGTATTATTGTTGGAATTTTGTGTGTGTGCTTTGATTAGTCTTTTTAGGTTTACATGAATGTTGGACAGCTGTGTTGCACTTTTTTATTTATGGTATAATTGTTTACTTTTTTTTTGCTCCAGTTTATATTGTTTGTGTGTTAGAGTAGTCTTTACTTTATGCTAAAATAGATATACATGTTGATTAGATTTACCACC
>JXCR01018970.1:0-40517 GCA_002079205.1 Phalaenopsis hybrid cultivar
TGTCCCTGAAAAACATTGCCTCTCCACCGCCCAATCTTTAATGTCTTGCTATAGATACTTGACCTAACGGATAAGTTAGACATTCAGAATGTGTTTGTACTTTAACAAATTAAGAGTCTGAACTTTGAGCTGAAAAGAATGTTTAAATAATTAGAAAAGTTAGACTAGACATGTAAATAAAGAAGAGAGCACCTAATGTTCTAATAAATATTTTTAGTATCAATTGTAGGTGTAAAACAGTCTCACATACAATAGGAGTTAAATTGTCTCACATACAAAGCACAATTTTCAACTTGAAGAGATCGTTATCATGCTTTAATCTGATCACTGATGTTCCAAGATTGTTGTCTATTTTNCTTCCTACCAAAATGGGTACCCCGGACGCGTTGGCGCAATCCGATTTGTCGTCGGAGGTCATTNCAACAGTCCACTTTGACGCCAAAATTCCTATCCTTCATATGTAGGCTCCTTTCTCGGCCTCCCTTGATGCTGAATTCCGAGGTGACGGGGCCTATATTTCTGATCACCGATGTCTTTTCTGTGAAATGGATTCAGATCCTCGTTCTCATCTCCTCTTCAACTCTCGAGATCGCAGTTGAGGGTAATCCTCCTCTAGGTTTCATCATCAATCTTCGCGAGCCTCTGTTGAGCTGATGGATCTCTCACTATAACTGGTCACGGGTAGGTTCCGACATGTATCTCCGTGGCAACAAAATTAGGGTTTGAGATTCGAAGAGGTTGGGGATGAGAAAGAAAAAAAGTTTGTTTTGGGGAGTAGGGTGGATGCTAGAAAACTGTAGGATATGGCTAAGATTAGGCTAGCTCTGATACTAAATGATACGAAATTAACCCAAATCACGATAACGGAAGCAATATTATTAAGCAAAGCAAGTAGGGTTATTATCAATACTCAAACAAAAATGAAAAGCAAAACCAACACCAATATCCGGCTAGGGTCGATTAGGTATACCGATGGACAACGGCGACAATGCTCGATGGTTTGCGGTTAAGTGGGGAAGAGCGGGTGGGCATTGGTTGGAGATAGAGACGGTTGACTAAACCATCTAGTGGATACCAGAATGCCTCAAAGTGTTGCAAAAATCCTATCCATCATGATAGGATTTAACACTTTAAGATAGACAAATATTTTGTCTCAGAAAAAAAAAAACTAAAAATGAATAAGCCTATTTAATTTATGTTTTTCTCTCAGCAAACATTTATCCAAAATGGGGTTTGATAAACCCAATAACAGTATGTGCATGATCAGCATATACATTTCAGCTTGAGGGGATTGTTGAAAAGTTCTTGGGTTTGTGGCCATCACCTCTCTATCTATATCAATCCAGTAATTTACGGACAACTTTTCATCTTCATCATTCCAGCAATCTGTGGATAGTAACTTCCATTTTCAGTAATACAACAGTCTATGGATACCTGCTTTCTATCTACGGGAATTCAAAAGTTTGTGGACATCAGCATTCCGTTTGTTAGTTTATTTTGGATTCCAAATTTTTTTTTTCATACATATATATATTTTTAATTGTTATTTCTCTTTCTGTTTATGTACAACTTCTTAGTTTCTTACACTGAACAAGAGAATAAATTTTGTTCATACAATCTTTCACTTCTTACTTTTTCTATTCTCATTCTAATTTTTTAGAAACATAAAAGAAAAACGATTCTCCTTTTGGGGCTCAAGTTCCAACATAAGATTTTGTATGGCGTCCATGATAGAATTAGGGTTAAATTTTGATAATCACTTGAAGGTTTTTCAAAACTGATGAGCTCTGGTGATGTAAACTCTTTAGTTCATTGAAAGCTCACGGAACATGATGAAACCAAAAATATTTAATACTTAGGATAGGTTGCAACCCACCCACTGAAACTGAGCCAAAAAGATAGCCATTGCTGCAATGGAAGTGCGGATGCTTCTAATGCGGAAACTAACAATGAGTATGATCTTTCAGGGAAACCTGAATTCTTAGAAAAATAAAATTTCAGGATATTTAAGTTATGCTTATTTCTGTGACTAGCAATAAATAATATTATGTTTGAATAAGATAAATTTTAAATGGATTCGTTGGTTGCTCAAAATAATCTCTTTTATGATCGTATTTGGTAAGTTGAAAACGATATTTAGACCATTTCAGCAAGACAAGCTTTGACATATCCTGCATTGTGATGGCATTACAAATTTATCTGTGTATGTTATGCCCTCTCTTTGAAAATCTGGTACGAGGATAGCATAATTAATGCAAACTGAACCATTTGATAGTTTTGATTCTGTTGGGCTGTTTCTTCTTTCAATTATTCTTATTACTTTCTTTCTGCCTTCCTTGTTTAAATTTTCTTCCTTTTTTTATCCATTTTATTTTATTTTTTTCGTTGTCCCTGAAAAACATTGCCTCTCCACCGCCCAATCTTTAATGTCTTGCTATAGATACTTGACCTAACGGATAAGTTAGACATTCAGAATGTGTTTGTACTTTAACAAATTAAGAGTCTGAACTTTGAGCTGAAAAGAATGTTTAAATAATTAGAAAAGTTAGACTAGACATGTAAATAAAGAAGAGAGCACCTAATGTTCTAATAAATATTTTTAGTATCAATTGTAGGAGTAAAACACAGTCTCACATACAATAGGAGTTAAATTGTCTCACATACAAAGCAAAATTTTCAACTTGAAGAGATCGTTATCATGCTTTAATCTGATCACTGATGTTCCAAGATTGTTGTCTATTTANTCCTCGGTATTAGTTTGTTGTTTCTTTATCATGGTCAATAAAATTTCATTTTACACTGATCATAGATATTCTGAATTGTCATGTTTTGTATCCAGGAGAATCTAATCCATGATGATAACAAGGTCATTTTATTGGCATCCCTTACTGACTCCCTGGAATTTTTAGCAGATTCTGTTGAAAGGTAACAAGGAATTTACCGTTTGTTTTACACGTGGTGCTCTTGCGTTTGTTTAGATTGCAGGGTCTTTATTGATTATGTGCTTAGTGTATAATTCTCTGGTCTCATTATATTTCCCTCCTTTTGTTTGATCAATGAATTTAGGCACATTTCTTTGTTTGTTGTATAATCTGATGACATAAAGTTTGCTATCATATTATTTTGTTTTGATATTTTTTGGTATTTCTTAATATTGTCATACTAGATGTTTTTTTTGTACCNTAGGAATTTACCGTTTGTTTTACACGTGGTGCACTTGCATTTGTTTAGATTGCAGGGTCTTTATTGATTATGTGCTTAGTGTATAATTCTCTGGTCTCATTATATTTCCCTCCTTTTTTTTTATCAATGAATTTAGGCACATTTGTTTGTTCGTTGTATAATCTGATGACATACTTAAAGTTTTCTATCATATTATTTTGTTTTGATATTTTTTGGTATTTCTTAATATTGTCATACTAGATGTTTTTCTTGTACCCATATGCATATTTAGTACCTTTATATTTTCTGTAGGTGCTCTAATTAAGTGTACAGGTGCCATATACAAGTTTTCTGTAGTGGTTATTTCCGTTTTGATTTTCCAATTGTTTGGGTTGATGGTTGTTTCTGTTTCAAATTTGTTCTTTTTCTTTTTATTTTATTTTTTAATTTGTTTGTTGTTGTGTTTGTTATTTGGTATGGGGATTAGTAATGCTTCTTTTGTTTAGGAATGCTCAGGATATGAAACATAACATTTTGCAGAGTAAAACTTGTGTCATTTTTATGCTATCCATTTTTATCAAAAAATAGTTGTGTTAGGTATTTATGTTATGGATGTTTATTGATTAAACTACTGAGATATTATAGGTCCAGTCAATGAAAGTGAATCCGTTATATGATAGAATACAACACTGTTAATTATGNTTTGTACCCATATGCATATTTAGTACCTTTATATTTTCTGTATGTGCTTTAATTAGGTGTACAGGTGCCATATACAAGTTTTCTGTAGTGGTTATTTCCGTTTTGATTTTCCAATTGTTTGGGTTGATGGTTGTTTCTGTTTCAAATTTGTTCTTTTTCTTTTTATTTTATTTTTTAATTTGTTTGTTGTTGTGTTTGTTATTTGGTATGGGGATTAGTAATGCTTCTTTTGTTTAGGAATGCTTTTTACGATGCTTCCTTCACCTATCCCAGCAAACATACGAGGAAATTTTTTTTCGCATAGATTTGAGCATGATCTATTTCTATGACTATAATAGTAGAAGTACTGTAGGGGCACAGGATATGAAACATAACCTTTTGCAGAGTAAAACTTGTGTCATTTTTATGCTATCCATTTTTATCAAACAATAGTTGTGTTAGGTATTTATGTTATGGATGTTTCTTGATTAAATTACTGAGATATTATAGGTCCAGTCAATGAAAGTGAATCCGTTATATGATAGAATACAACACTGTTAATTATGGTCTGACTAAATGATGCATCTCTTGCAGCTTATTGTCGAAGTGGATTGTAGTCTTTGACTTTATTCTCGGTGATCATCGATTCCCTCCTTGAGGTTTAGCCGGCTGTCAAATACTTTGAGTTGGGCAAAATATCAAACACCTCTCATATATTTGGATATCCTAAGGGAAAACACACCCAAGCAAAAGGGCTCGTACCAGGTTTTTAGGCGGATTCATCAAGTTGAGCTCAAAACGGATTTGCAAGCCGGGTACCATGAGGACTTGCCAAGTGGAGCTTAAGTTGGTCTTGTTAGCTAATTCTCCGCAGGACTCACCAAACTAGATTCAAAACATTGTCTATTATAATCAATGCAGACTCATCACCAGACAATGAGGATACATTTAATAACCTCATGAAAGACTCACTCGAAGATGATATAGAGTTATTAGATTGACATAGCTCAAACAGTCGCTCAAACCTAAAGAGTCACTTGACGACTATCATCAGAAGAGGCAACGACTTCTCCAAATCTGATAGTCAACTACTTGTTTGAGTTTGAGCCTGAGCGGCATATGCCAATATCATTAACTTAAACTTAACTTGCCATAAAAACAATTACCCACTAATACAAATTGAAGTCTTAGTCGACTTCGTTTTCAGGTACACTATGTTGAGCTTCCTAGATACCTTTTCATACTATCATATCAGTAGATACTTAGATTGCTACTTTTGTCATTGGAGTTGGATTATCTGTTATAATATAATGCTCTTTGGAATAAAGAACACATGGGTAATTTTTCAGGGAATGATGAATTTTGTATTCAAGGAGCAAAAATGGAGGAATGTTGTAGTCTATATGGATGACCTGTTTGCAAAGAGTAAAGGCCTCTAACAACTCATACTCGACCTAAAGGAGACTTTCAACACTTTGAAAAATTTCAACATATGACTTGATCTATTTAAGTCCATTTTTGATAATAGATTATGCAAATTCCTACTCGTACCTATAGAAAAAAAGGGACCTGACGAAAGTTGAAATAGTCTAAAGATAGTATCATTAAGAAATATGAAGGATATACATAATCTAATTGCTAGTATGGCTGGCCTAAGATGAATCATATTGAAATTGGGCNGGGTGATCATCGATTCCCTCCTTGAGGTTTAGCTGGCTGTCAAATACCTTGAGTTGGGCAAAATATCAAACACCTCTCATATATTTGGATATCCTAAGGGAAAACACACCCAAGCAAAAGGGCTCGTACCAGGTTTTTAGGCGGATTCATCAAGTTGAGCTCAAAACGGATTTGCCAGCCGGGTCCCATGAGGACTTGCCAAGTGGAGCTTAAGTTGGTCTTGTTAGCTAATTCTCCGGAGGACTCACCAAACTAGATTCAAAACATTGTCTATTATAATCAATGCAGACTCGTCACCCGACAATGAGGATACATTTAATAACCTCACGAAAGACTCACTCGAAGATGATATAGAGTTATCAGATTGACATAGCTCAAACAGTCGCTCAAACCTAAAGAGTCACTTGACGACTATCATCAGAAGAGGCAACGACTTCTCCAAATTTGATAGTCAACTACTTGTTTGAGTTTGAGTCTGAGCGGCATATGCCAATATCATTAACTTAAACTTAACTTGCCATAAAGACAATTACCCACTAATACAAATTGAAGTCTCAGTCGACTTCATATTCAGGTACACTATGTTGAGCTTCCTAGATACCTTTTCATACTATTATATCAGTAGATACTTAGATTGCTACTCTTATTGTTGGAGTTGGATTATCTGTTATAATTAATGCTCTTTGGAATGAAGAACACATGGGTAATTTATCAGGGATTGATGAATTTTGTATTCAAGGAGCAAAAATGGAGGAATGTTGTAGTCTATATGGATGACCTGTTTGCAAAGAGTAAAGGACAACTCATACTCGACCTAAAGGAGACTTTCAACACTTCGAAAAATTTCGACATATGACTTGATCCATTTAAGTCCATTTTTGATAATAGATTATGCAAATTCCTACTCGTACCTATAGAAAAAAAGGGACCTGACGAAAGTTGAAGTAGTCTAAAGATAGTATCATTAAGAAATATGAAGGATATACATAATCTAATTGTTAGTATGTCTGGCCTAAGATGAATCATATTGAAATTGGGTTAGAAATGCTTGTTTTTTCAAAATATTGAAAGGTGCCAAGCGAGGCACTTCGGAAGTTAAATTTACTTTTATTGTCAACACCTCTACTTCGTAGCCCATAGTTGAATGAAGAGTTATTGTTTTATCTAGAATTTGGAGTAGAAATTATTATTGTTGTTAATTGGACAAAATAGAAAATATGATGGCGAATTTACTATTTTAGCAAAGTGCTTTGGTGAGCTGAACTGCACTATCTCGTTACGAGAAATTTGTCTTCGCTTTGAATGTAGCTGTGTGCCGGCTACGACTATATTCTCAAACACACTTTATACAAGTCATCATCAATTATTTCGTGATGTCAGTCCTAACAAACCCGATCATTCTATCGAATATTCAAATGGTTGGCCAAGCTCAGCGAATTTCACATTTTGTTCACACCTTTGACAGTTATGAAAGCACATCTCGATCGACTTCATAATTATAAATGCATAAAAATAAATTATTGACAATAAATTACTTTGGACACTATATATGACAATGACAAAGGCAATCTAGCAGTTAAAATTTTGAAGATTTTTGCAAGTTCTATTGATGAACGCCGCCTGAATTAGTTTCTCACCCACAAATAACCATATTGGATATGTTTTAATGATTAACTTAATATTTATTGCAAGTGTTGAAGCCAATTTAGAATAAATATTTTGGGTCTCTATTGATGTTCAATCAACCAAAGGACTTCATGAGGTCGAAGGAAGGAATGCTATAAAAATATATTTTCAAAGTTGAAGAATATATTTGAGAATTCAATTGTTGAGCAAATCTCAAAAGAATAAAACTAGCTCATAAATATATTTTCTAAAAGTGGGAATCCATATGAGAGGCCTAACATATAGCTTACTCGATCCATAATTAATGAGGAAGAAGTCGTGATGTTAATTTCCCAACCGACCTGAGTTGTATTGATCCATTTACGGGGCGTCTGAAGTTGCACACCATATCGACTAATAATATTAATGATTCAAGATGATTCAAGGTCAAGGCCATCCTCCNCCATATAGCTTACTCGATCCATAATTAACGAGGAAGAAGTCGTGATGTTAATTTCCCAACCGGCCTGAGTTGTATTGATCCATTTACGGGGTGTCTGAAGTTGCACACCATATCGACTAATAATATTAATGATTCAAGATGATTCAAGGTCAAGGCCATCCTCCAAATTTTAATCAATTGTGACTTGTACAAATAGTCAACAACTTCATCTTATCCAAGATGTATGTACAAAAATAAACTTCTTGTATCCTTCAGGAAGTCCATTTAGGTGAATGTGATAGCTATTTTATAGGTCGAATACTCGCCAACTNGTTAATCAATTGTGACTTGTACAAATAGTTAACAACTTCATCTTATCCAAGATGTATGTACACAATTAAACTTCTTGTATCCTTCAGGAAGTCCATTTAGGTGAATGTGATAGCTATTCTATAGGTCGAATACTCGCCAACTGAATATTATGATTAGGTAATGGCCAACTATTCATAAAGATGCAAAGGGCTTTTTCAAGAAAGGTTCTCACAATGTTAGAATATTACTTTCATGCAACTTCAATCAACACACATGCTAGCCAATTTCGAGTTTATGGCCATTCATCATTTGATGCATGGACTTATATTTGACCAATTTTTTCAGCTAAGGGACAAAGAAAATTCATTACAGTCATAATCCATCACTTTACAAAATGGATAGAAGCCAACGTGTGAGTCAAAAATTCAAAACTACTGCAGAGATGGTCTATGATTTCGTATTGATTTATTTCATTTGCCAACNGTTAGAATTTTACTTTCATGCAACTTCAATCAACACACATGCTAGCCAATTTCGAGTTTGTGGCCGTTCATCATTTGAGGCATGGACTTATATTTGACCCATTTTTTCAGCTAAGGGACAGAAAATTCATTACAGTCATAATCCATTACTTTACAAAATGGATAAAAGTCAATGTGTGAGTCAAAAATTCAAAACTACTGCAGAGATGGTCTATGATTTCGTATTGATTTATTTCATTTGCCAACATTGGATATCTCATATGATCATGACTAATAGTTCCTTATTATTCTCTGACAAAACTCTCGAGGATTTTTGTTAAAGCCAAATATTCGTCTCAACACATCATCCAAATGTAAATGTTTAAGTTGAGGCCGCAAATAACTAAATTATCAATCTACGAAAAGGAAAGTCGAAGGCACAAAAAAAAGTGGATTTCCTAGCCTCTAACCTATGTGCCTAAGGAGGACTCTATTGGCGACTAGGCATAAAACTTTCTTGTTATCGCTTGAAGCCATAGGAATACTCCCAATCATACACAATATACATAGCCAAAGGGTTACAAGCCTCTACGAGCATAAAAAGGTGAATTTGATGAATGGCGCGAGTCAAGTGAAGGACTTAAAGATTATACTTGACCTACTAGATCAAAATTCAATCGGTCATGAAATAAAAAGTTAAGAGAAGGATGACCAAATATTATAATTCTAATTTTTGAGAAATAATTTTTTTGTTGGCGACACGTTTCTAAAGAAATTCAACATCATTATTTGCCAATCCGTACAGAGTAAACACATATTAAACTTAGAATGGACTTTATATTATCAAAGAATAAATTTTCTCTTGAGCTAGCCAATTCTGAAGTCGTACAGGAAAAGAATTTCTAAGGCATTGAGTAGGAATGAGCTCAAAACCTTATCTCTATAAAATTTATTGTCCATTTCATTATTTTTCATTATACATAATTTTAGTTTAAATAAGAATATGCCCTTATGAATAAACTCCTTCAGAAGATGAGTTCATTAAAATAAACTCATCTCCTAAGGACGAGTTCCAAAAGAAACATGCAGAACTTGCTTTGGCAAAAATAGTCGCAGAACTTGCTTTATGAAGTGAGTTTTAAGTGACCGGTTAATGGACAAGAAAAGTGCATGGACTTGGTCTTAAACAACTACTAGCAGTCGGCTGACCTCAAAGTCATGATTGACACTAGAGCTTCCTCCCACTACTCCAATAGTGCTACAACAATGTTGCAACAATTTTGTGATTCTNCAAAACTCTCGAGGATTTTTGTTAAAGCCAAAAATTCCCCTCAGCACATCATCCAAATATAAATGTTTAAGTTGAGGCCGCAAATAACTAAATTATCAATCTACGAAAAGGAAAGTCGAAGGCACAAAAAAAAGTGGATTTCCTAGCCTCTAACCTATGTGCCTAAGGAGGACTCTATTGGCGACTAGGCATAAAACTTTCTTGTTATCGCTTGAAGCCACGGGAATACTCCCAATCATACACAATATACATAGCCAAAGGGTTACAGGCCTCTACGAGCATGAAAAAGGTGAATTTGATGAATGGCGCGAGTCAAGTGAAGGACTTAAAGGTTATACTTGACCTACTAGATCAAAATTCAATCGGTCATGAAATAAAAGAGAAGGACGACCAAATATTATAATTCTAATTTTTTAGAAAGAATTTTTTTGTTGGTGACATGTTTCTAAAGAAAATTAATATCATTATTTGCTAATCCGTACAGAGTAAACACATATTAAACTTAGAATGGACTTTATATTATCAAAGAATAAATTTTCTCTTGAGCTAGCCAATTTTGAAGTCGTACAGGAAAAGAATTTCTAAGGCATTGAGTAGCAATGAGCTCAAAACCTTATCTCTATAAAATTTATTGTCCATTTTATTATTTTTCATTATACATCATTTTAGTTTAAATAAGAATATGCCCTTATGAATAAACTCCTTCAGAAGATGAGTTCATTAAAACAAACTCATCTCCTAAGGACGAGTTCCAAAAGAAACATGTAGAACTTGCTTTGGCAAAAATAGTCGCAGAACTTGCTTCATGAAGTGAGTTTTAAGTGACTGGTTAATGGACAAGAAAAGTGCATGGACTTGGTCTTAAACAACTACTAGCAGTCGGCTGCCCTGAAAGTCTTGATTGACACTAGAGCTTCCTCCCACTACTCCAATAGTGCTACAGCAATGTTGCAACAATTTTGTGATTCTAGCTATAGTAATGCTTCAACAATGCAGGCGTAAAAAGTCGTGATAGTTGATCCCACGATTTCTCTTGTCTGAACCGAACTAGTCCAGACTCGAAAGGGCCTACTGGCTCTTCCACGGTGGTTTGGCACCTTGTTGCCTCTTTCCATTGGGGGCACCAATGCTTTTTTATCTAAAGCTTATTTATGTGATTCATTTGTTTGAGACTTTTAGTTTTTTGTGTGTTTTGTTTAGGGTAGCCACTGACGTTCATTCTCCTCCATTTGAGGGTTGCATCCGAGGGTTTGAGTAGTGCTCTTATTTCTCTCGCAATAAGATTGAAGAAAGGAAACTAAGAGCAATAAGATTGAAGAAAACCAGTTTTGAGGGTTGCAGCTGACTGCTAGTAGTTGTTTAAAACCAACTATCCCGGGAATCAAAAGAAGCTAAGACCTCTTATTTCTCTCGCAATAAGATTGAAGTGATAGACAAAAGCTTCGCTAATAAGTCATTTATATGTTTTCCACCCTGTTTCACTCACAATCACAAGAAGTCACTCAAAAACTCGCCTTCAAACCCCAAGCAGCAAAGTTGTTAATCCCTTACATGGCTCCTTTAAACAAGATCAAGTCATAGAGTTTGACTCTCCTCTTTGAGATAAAATTTACAATTAGTAGTATGGAAATGCATTCTACTGACGAGTCTAAATGTTTATCCTCATGAACGCAATTTTGATGTAAAGGGAGGCCTATTAAAAGAGTCGACTTGCCTAAGTAGATGTGTTAAATGAAATGAAAACTAGAAAGATATGAGTGAACTACGTAAGAACTAAAGTGAAGCTTAACTAACCCAAGAACCAGCTTGCAAGTGATCTTTAGCCTGTAATGTAACGTCCCATTACCGGGAAGAAAGGAAAAACTAAGAGCAAAAAATGTGGGAAAGGAAACAAAGAGCTTAGTAGGAGAGAAGAGGAAGCGAGGAGACGGGAAATTGAAGAGGGAGGGAGAGGAATCAAACAAACGAGAAGATGAAGAGGGGGTGGGGGAGAGTGTAAAGGTTCGAGAACACGAAAGGATATTTTCATGTCTAAATTTATGTGTAGAGGGGCAGTAGAGGCAATAACCGACTTACCTAAGAGTGATTGGCACCAATGAGGGAAGTGGAAGACTATTGGGATCGCGTGGCTGCGGTAAGTGAGTCTGGGGCAAAGAGAAAGGAGCATAGAGAGGAGGTGTTGGCGTCGGTGTCGAGCCGTGTGCAAGGGAGTCGAAGAGGCAGACATTGCAACAACTTTGTTGAGGAGCCTTCGTGCGATCCATAACAGCTCTCACACACAGACATGATCATATGTTAGAGAAGCTATCTTACGATCTAGAAGGTAGAAAAGCTGTGTATTGCACTCCGAGAAGAAGAGCCCTATAGANTGTCGATCCCATGATTTCTCTTGTCTGAACCGAACTAGTCCAGACTCGAAAGGGCCTACTGGCTCTCCCACGGTGGTTTGGCACCTTGTTGCCTCCTTTCCATTGGGGGCACCAATGCTTTTTTATCTAAAGCTTATTTATGTGATTCATTTGTTTGAGGCTTTTAGTTTTTTGTGTGTTTTGTTTAGGGTAGCCGCTGACGTTCATTTTCCTCCATTTGGGGGTTGTATCCAAGGGATTGAGTAGTGCTCCGGCTATCTCTCTCTCTCCTAAGATGGTGATTAACTTCTCCTATTCCCTTCCGCATTCTCCCACATCATTTCCGTCCGCTCCATCCCTGTTAAAACCATTCAGAACAGTTGTCTTGTTGTTTCTTCTTACAGTTTTCTATCTTAAAGCCACCGCCAACACTTTCTGCTTGATGTCTCTATACAGGATAGCCAGGAGCGTTGTCCCTATTTTTTTCATGCCTCCACCACCGTGCCTTCCCTTCCAACCCGCTGTTGCCACCAGAACCTGTGCCCTACCCCTTTCCACATGCTGCCACCTTCTAGACCTCATCTCCCTCACTACCACAACTATTCTGGTCACCCTTGCCACCCTCCACCACTATCTAGTTGTTGTCCCAACCGTTTCCCGTGCTGTCCTCGTTATTCCAGCCACCCAAATCCATTCCCTGTGTCAGCTTGTTGCTGTTCTAGCCTCCGACAGGCCTTACCACAACTCATCAACCTTCTAAAAACCATGCATGCAGAATCCTCCACCTTCCAACACCCCAACCTACCCATTCCAACCCATCTCGTCCACGTCGACCACCCTTGGGATACATTTTAGTTGTGTTTGTTTGTTTCCATTGTTGCATTTCCCTTTCATTGTATGAGTTGTAACCGTCTATTGGCCTTTCGGTAATAATATACACTTCCTTATTGTGGTTTGGGTTAACTCTAATATCAATTATGTTAGGTTAACTTTATAAATACATTTTTCTTAATTGTGACTTGGCTAATAAAAGGAAGTCAACTAACATAAGGATTAAAAATCACGAGAGCTCATTCTACAAGAAGTTGACGAGTTATGAGACTTTTTCCTAAAAGAGGACCCACAACTCCCATCTGAAAGACCCTCTAAGCTTAACGAGTTTGCGCTACATTTTTCTATACTTGTGTTGCAACATAAATAAATAGGGAATCAATGGACCTAAGAAGCTAAGACCTCTTATTTCTCTCACAATAAGATTGAAGTGATAGACAAAAGCTTCGCTAATAATTATATGTTTTCCACCCTGTTTCACTCACAATCACAAGAAGTCACTCAAACACTCGCCTTCAAACCCAAGCATCAAAGTTGTGAATCCCTTACATGGCTCCTTTAAACAAGATCAAGTCATAGAGTTTGACTCTCCTCTTTGAGATAAAATTTACAATTAGTAGTATGGAAATGCATTCTACTAGTCTAAATGTTTATCCTCATGAAGGCAATTTTGATGTAAAGGGAGGCTTATTAAAAGAGTCGACTTGCCTAAGTAGATGTGTTAAAGGAAATGAAAACTAGAAAGATATGAGTGAACTACATAAGAACTAAAGTGAAGCTTAACTAACCTAAGAACCAGCTTGCAAGTGATCTTTAGCCTGTAATGTAACGTCCCATTATCGGGAAGAAAGGAAACTAAGAGCAAAAAATGTGGGAAAGGAAACAAAGAGCTTACTAGGAGAGAAAAGGAAGCGAGGAGACGGGAAATTGAAGAGGGAGGGAGAGGAATCAAACAAACGAGAAGATGAAGAGGGGGTGGGGGAGAGTGTGAAGGTTTGAGAACACGAAAGGATATTTTCATGTCTAAATTTATGTGTAGAAGGGGCAGTAGAGGCAATAACCGACTCACCTAAGAGTGATTGGCACCAATGAGGGAAGTGGAAGACTATTGGGATCCTGTGGCTGCGGTAAGTGAGGCTAGGGCAAAGAGAAAGGAGCATAGAGAGGAGGTGTCGGCGTCGGTGTCGAGCCTTGTGCAAGGGAGTCGAAGAGTCAGACATTGCAACAACTCTGTTGAGGAGCCTTCGTGCGATCCATAACAGCTTTCACACATAGACATGATCATATGGTAGAGAAGCTATCTTACGATCTAGAAGGTAGAAAAGCTGTGTATTGCACTCCGAGAAGAAGAGCCCTATAGAATGCGACCGAGTAGATACATAGCAAGAGGAAGCCTTGTTGTGCTCGAGGGATTGTAGATACAATCACCAAGTCCTCTATTCTATTGGAGATAAACATACCCTTAACTCAATCTGGTTTAAACTACCTGGCCTAAAGTTGCACTTCTTCAATCACCAAGTCCTCTATTCTATTGGAGTTGCATTGGGGAGAACTATGAATTAGATACACCCACCTTCAATCTAACCAGACCTTCGGTTGCAAGAATTCTTGTCGAAAGGGATATCACCCTCCCTGATGTGGATGAAATATGGCTTGGTACTGCCCACAATAGGTATTGATAACCAATTGTTGCAGAACAAAGACCCTAATATCGCAGTCATTGTAAACTGTTTAGGTACACTCCTGTCAAATGCTTCAAGCTTCACCCATATTTGAGATTTGCAGATCCTAACAACATCATCCATGTGGAGGAAAATATAGTAAAAACTGTTAATTTTCCAGAAATGTTGAATGAGAATTTGACTCATAAGGCTACTCCTCACCAACCAGACCAGCAGCTTTCGCTTACTGTTGTTGAGACAACTCTTTCTTTGATCACAAATATTACGAATTTTTTTGTAGCAGATGCTAACCGAAGTGTCTTGGAATCACCTATTGTGAGAGAAGATGGAACTCAAGTTCTGGAGAAGTGTTAGGATCAATGTGTGCTACAGGCTGAGTCAGATCAGCAGTTTACATCCCTCGAAGATTCACCTATTGTTCAGACGGGACTACCTCTGACAGATGATTGACAGGTTTACAAATCTAAGAAGAAGAAAAAAAGGAACACCACATCTTAGTAATTCTTAGGATGACTGTATCATAATTTTGGGCTGAAGTCCATATCTCAGTATGTTGTTGGACTCCCTTCCTAGATCCAGGGGAAGGACAGCGGTATATTCACTGACTACACCTACCATGATTAGTAGTTGTTTTCTTTTTGTTATATTTTGGGAAATACGTGTACTTGTAATCCCTGTGAGTGGGCTCTTTGTAATATACATTTATTTTTTAATCATTAAACTTATGTGCATTTGACTTGAGCACTAAAGAAATATTCGGTTCTTAATTTTAAATATATTTTTGTATAAATTAATAATATTTAATATTTTTGTTAATTAAACTTTAAGTTTAAAGCATTGGAATCTTAATTAAAAACATTACAATACAACAATAAATGATACTTATTTTTAATACATAATAATAATTTTATAGGTGATATTTTCATAGAAATAATATAAGTTAAGAGCAAGTAGATCGTCTATCATCGAGGTGAGTACTCATGTTCCTTTATTATGGTGATATTTTACTTATTCTTGACCAAATGCTTTTACCGTTACTGTTATAGTAATGCATACCCATGATTTAAGATTATATTGAATTTTGGTCATATTATATGAATGACTTGTGTGTTCACCTTTGTTAAATTATCGTTGAATCTTGTACAAGAATATTGACTGTTACGCGAATAAGAATGAAATGTTTATTATCAGTAAGAAAATATTTTTATGGTATGCTTGTATGTGCTTGTTTGACTATGATGAAGTACTCATTGATGATACTAGTGGGAAAATATTAATGTGCTTAGAAAATAATATTGATATAGAAATACCTTAGGTGTACATTTTTTAGACAATGTTCCTGTGACGGTTGTATTAATATAAAATGATATTAATATGCTATTTATATGAGATTTGTTGAATAATATCTCAAATACTTATATTGAATTATTAAATTATTGAAATGACATACAAATTGTTTTCTTTTTTCATTATATTACTATAGTTTAGAAGTATGAGTATGTATTGACTTTTTTAGCTAATTATTATTTTAATTTAAATTTTCAGGTTAAGTGATCAAAAGAATAACTATATAAATGATAATGTTTATAGAAGGCGAGGATAACCAGTAATAAGGTAAATTGAATTTTACTTATTTAATTAAATTTGATTAGTGGTTCTTTTATTTTTTAAATAGTAAATAAATATAGAAAATTTAATCCCGACTGTCCGACAATCTGTTCCCGCCTTGGTTAGTTTCAAGCCCCGAGCCGGGTCGTGACATGTAGAAAGAGATGTCTTGTTTATAAAAAATATCCTACTTTGTCAGAGTTATTTCATGCTATAAGACAAGCTTATTTGGTCAAAAAGTGTTGATTGGCTAGCAAACTTAATTAGTCGAGCAGCCGTCTTACCTGATAAAGTGAGATTATTATATTATCTATTACTCATATGCATGACTAGTTTGAAATATTCCCCTAAAGCTCATTNAATTTCATTTTGGCTACTTTTATCTTCACAATATTTACCATTATCTCTGAGGAACCATATAATGAACAACATTCATTTCTCTTGTCCATTTATGTGTTGTATGTCACGGACAAATAGTCTCACATTGGCTAGGTGTAGGGCCGAAAAACAGTATTTAAGTCCTAGGTTGCCCACCACCATAAGGGCTCTTTTGGGAGGTGACAAGTGGTATCAGAGCAGATTACTGTCTGCCAGGTGTGTGGATTCTCCATGGTCCAGTAGGATCCTCGGTGGAGCCGATCCGTGAAGAGAGCTTCACGTGATTGGGTGGAGGAGAATGTCACGGACAAATAGTCCCATATTGGCTAGGTGTAAGGCCAAAAAATAGTATTTAAGTCCTGGGCTGCCCACCACCCATAAGGGCTCTTTTGGGAGGTGATAAGTAGCTGTCTTAGAGCTAATTTAGTCTATGAGTGTAATCAAAGGATCCATTTTTTTCATGTTGTTTTTTACTAGTTGGATGTTGTAATGTTGATCAAAATAATTTGTGGCCTTTTAGGGCAGTGAGAAGTTAGACCCTGATTCTTATCTCATTGGATTTTCTGACTTCAATGGGATTCTTTTATTTTCAACTTACTGATCTATCATCCGAACTTTGGAGTTCTAGATGTTGTAGTTCAGATGCTTTCCTCAGATTCTTTAAATCTCTTTGGCTTTCCTGACGTCGACGGGCATCTTATATTTTCAAAATACTGATCAGAAATCGAAACTTTGTAATAATTCAAATGCTTTCCTCAAATTCATTAGTTCTTCAGTAACATCTATGTTAAAGCTGCCTAAAGCATTCATACAAGATGTACTTCATGTTCAATCAAACAATCTTTTTTAGATCCTGAGATGGACAATCTTTGTGTTTGATAATAGTAACTTTGATCCATTCAGATTTAGAAAATGTTGCTAATAGTTTCAGCATCTTAATGGCATTTGGTGTATTTCATATAAAATTCAAATATTTTCCTTAAAAATTTTAGGTCTAACTCATTGTCTGTGCTGTGTTCTGTATTTGTGTTGTTGGAATACTGATAAAGTACCATATTTTGTCGATCCAATTTTCATTACCCAATTTGAGAGCTTGGAATTGCCTCGGCAGGAACAGCCAAGGAACAGAATCAAATAAAGAAATTCAAATTTCAATTTTTATCCCTTATTATGAAAGATAATCATCCAAAAAATCGAAAGAGTGATTAACAAATAAAATTTTATTTAGCTTAACAGTAAAAAGGTTGTAAATGTAATTACATTCATCTAATTTTGCCACATCTTCGGTAAACTTATTCTCTTCTTTTATTTATTCTTTTACCAAAGGCATATGCTTGAAAATGTTAATTTAAATTATCACGAGCTATCAAAAATTTGGTGTAAACTCATACTTCTAAAATTATAATTTTATTACAAAAATGGAAAATATGTGTCAAATACTTTTAACAATTTATATGTTAAAAAATAATCATTTAAAAATTTTAANGAAATGCCTACATGTTTCAATTCCTAATAAATTATTGGGCTAGTTCAACATGTTAATGTTTCCTATCCGACATAATATCATGACTCATTAATCAATTCCCTAGTTTTAGCTCTTTCAAATTATTCCTGGTGGCTTTATAACTAAGACATCATTTGCATATGTTTTGAGATTATCATACTAATCTTGTTTTTGAAATCATTATTGGTGGTGAAATGTTTCCACTATGATGGTGGATATCGCTTACAACTTGTGATGTGGAAAAGTCCTTAAAGTGATGATTCATGGACGTCTCTGTAAACAATTAACAATTTTGCCAAACTCATATCAATTGAATAATGTGCGACTGATTTTTTCAAAGCCAAAAAGAAATGATGCAATGGATCCCTTATTGTGTGCTCATATTATTGCATATGATTCCTTATCTTATGAATAATTTTATTAGTGACTTGTGATTTTAATGGGATTGTAGCACATATGTTGTCATTCGGCTTTTGGGATTGTAGCATGTTGGTGATTCCTTAAGTGGTTTTTTGGCTGTTTTGGCTTTTATGAAAATATTCTGTTCTGGCTCTTTGGACTATAACTAAGATTTTGTCTGTGCTTTTTTAGGTTCTTTAGAATTTATGGTTTTTCTTTTTATGGTTTACTTCTTGGGGTTTTATTTAATTTTCATTTAGTGATTATAAATAAAGATATAAGGCATGTAATGAGNGTTGGAGTTGCATTGGGGAGAACTATGAATTGGATACACTCACCTTCAATCTAACTAGACCTTTGGTTGCAAGAATTCTTGTCGAAAGGGATATCATCCTCCCTGATGTGGATGAAATATGGCTTGGTACTGCCCACAATAGGTATTGATAACCAATTGTTGCAGAACAAAGACCCTACTATCGCAATCACTGTAAACTGTTTGGGCACACTCCTGTCAAATGCTTCAAGCTTCACCCATATTTGAGATTTGCAGGTCCTAACAACATCATCTATCTGGAGGAAAATATAGTAGAAACTGTTAATTTTCCAGAAATGTTGAATGAGAATTTGACTCATAAGACTACTCCTCACCAACCAGATCAGTAGCTTCCGCTTACTGTTGTTGAGGCAGCTCTTCCTTTGATCACAAATATTATGAATTTTGTTGTAGTAGATGCTAACCGAAGTGTCTTGGATCACCTATTGCGAGAGAAGAGGGCACTCAAGTTCTGGAGAAGTGTTAGGATCAATGTCTGCTACAGGCTGAGTCAGATCAGCAGTTTACATCCATCGAAGATTCACCTATTGTTCAGACGGGACTGCCTCTGACAGATGATTGACAGATTTACAAATCTAGGAAGAAGAAAAAAGGAATGTCACGTCTTAGTAATTCTTAAGATGACTGTATCATAGTTTCGGGCGGAAGCCCATATCTCAGTATGATGTTGGACTCCCTTCCTAGATCCAGGGGAAGGGCAAGCGGTATATTCACCGACTACACCTATCATGATTAGGAGTTTTTTTCTTTTTATTATATTTTGGGAAATACATGCACTTGTAATCCCTGTGAGTGGGCTCTTTGTAATATACGTTTATTTTTTAATCATTAAACTTATGTGCATTTGACTTGAGCACTAAAGAAATATTTGGTTCTTAATTTTAAATATATTTTTGTATAAATTAATAATATTTAATATTTTTGTTAATTAAACTTTAAGTTTAAAGCATTGAAGTCTTAATTAAAAATATTACAATACAACAATAAATGATTCTTATTTTTAATACATAATAATAATTTTATAGGTGATATTTTCATAGAAATAATATAAGTTAAGAGCAAGTAGATCGTCTATCATCGAGGTGAGTACTCATGTTCCTTTATTATGGTGATATTTTTCTTATTTTAGACCAAATGCTTTTACCGTTACTGTTATAGTAATGTATACGCATGATTTAAGATTATATTGAATTTTGGTCATATTATAAGAATGACTTGTGTGCTCACCTTTGTTAAATTATCGTTGAATCTTGTACAAGAATATTGATTGTTACGCTAATAAGAATGAAATGTTTATTATCAGTAAGAAAATATTCTTATGGTATGCTTGTATGTACATGTTTGACTATGATGAAGTACTCATTGATGATACTAGTGGAAAAATATTAATGTGCTTAGAAAATAATATTGACATAGAAATACCTTAGGTGGTACATTTTTTAGACAATGTTCCTGTGACGGTTGTATAAATATAAAATGATATTGATTTGCTATTGATATGAGATTTGTTGAATAATATCTCAAATACTTATATTGAATTATTAAATTATTGAAATGACATACAAATTGTTTTCTTTTTCCATTATATTACTATAGTTTAGAAGTATGAGTATGTATTTATTTTTTTAGCTAATTATTATTTTAATTTAAATTTTCAGGTTAAGTGATGAAAAGAATAACTATATAAATGATAATGCTTATAGAAGACGAGGATAACCAGTAATAAGGTAAATTGAATTTTACTTATTTAATTAAATTTGATTAGTGGTTCTTTTATTTTTTAAATAGTAAATAAATATAGAAAATTTGATCCCGACTGTCCGACAATCTGTTCCCGCCTTGATTAGTTTCAAGCCCTGAGCCGGGTCGTGACATGTAGAAAGAGATGTCTTGTTTATAAAAAAATATCCTACTTTGTCAGAGTTGTTTCATGCTATAAGACAAGCTTAATTGGTCAAAAAGTGTTGATTGGCTAGCAAATTTAATTAGTCGAGCAGCCGTCTTACCTAATAAAGTGAGATTATTATATTATCTATTACTCATATGCATGACTAGTTTGAAATATTCCCCTAAAGCTCATTATTCATGCATAGTTATAGTCTTGTTAATGAGAATATAAGATATGTGAAATTTATTAAAGGCATTAAGGTAAAGTGTTTATATAAATATATGAATGGTTTTCTCCGTGAAACCTAAACAAATTAACCACTTGAATAAAGTGGCGCAGCGAAATGCCTACATGTTTCAATTCCTAATAAATTATTGGGCTAGTTCAACATGTTAATGTTTCCTATCCGACATAATATCATGACTCATTAATCAATTCCCTAGTTTTAGCTCTTTCAAATTATTCCTGGTGGCTTTATAACTAAGACATCATTTGCATATGTTTTGAGATTATCATACTAATCTTGTTTTTGAAATCATTATTGGTGGTGAAATGTTTCCACTATGTTGGTGGATATCGCTTACAACTTGTGATGTGGAAAAGTCCTTAAAGTGATGATTCATGGACGTCTCTGTAAACAATTAACAATTTTGCCAAACTCATATCAATTGAATAATGTGTGACCGATTTTTTCAAAGCCAAAAAGAAATGATGCAATGGATCCCTTATTGTGTGCTCATATTATTGCTTATGATTCCTTATCTTATGAATAATTTTATTAGTGACTTGTGATTTTAATGGGATTGTAGCACATATGTTGTCATTCGGCTTTTGGGATTGTAGCATGTTGGTGATTCCTTTAGTGGTTTTTTGGCGGTTTTGGCTCTTATGAAAATATTCTGTTCTGGTTCTTTGGACTATAACTAAGATTTTGTCTGTGCTTTTTTAGGTTCTTTAGAATTTATGGTTTCTCTTTTTTTGGTTTACTTCTTGGGGTTTTATTTAATTTTCATTTAGTGATTATAAATAAAGATATAAGGCATGTAATGAGAATATTACATGTTGAATAAAATTTAGTTTTGCATGTATAACTCCCTATCTTAATAGGATTTAACTCCCTGATCGAAGTTGAGACTTAAAAGCCTGTGAAAGGTTCTCTCTCTTTTATATATGTGTGAAGTCTACTTTTGTGGTATCCTATTTCTCATTGATTTGCTTTCTTCCCTTTTTCCTAATTAGTTATAGATAGAATTTGTGTTCGAGTTCTATCACGTTTGTTGTCGTCATGATTTCCTTTTTGTTGCATAAGATTTTAGTTATGTGTATGGCTATTGTGATCCTTTCATTTTTAATTGTCAATTTTTAGNCAATTAGTTATAGATAGAATTTGTGTTGGAGTTCTATCACATTTGTTGTCGTCATGATTTCCTTTTTGTTGCATAAGGTTTTAGTTATGTGTATGGCTATTGTGATCCTTTCATTTTTAATTGTCAATTTTTAGTGTGAAGCGATAAACTTTCGTTAGAATTGGATTTTATACTTTTTTTTTATTCAGTTGTCATCTATACCGGTGAATATATGTTGGAGATTAAAAGCTTCAGTTTTTGCAACATTTTTATGTTTTTTGTCATTTTTTTAATTGCAAGTTAGACGTACTTCAGAAACCCTGGATCGAAGGGTTTTACATCATTTGAGTTTTTTTAAAAATTTCTGTGGATATTCATGATTTCATTCTATTGATTGTTTGTTTGGCTTAGCTCTGGATTGGATTTTGTTATTTATATTGTTTAACTGTGTGATTTATGTGGACACCTTCTTGATGACAATCAGGTTTGGAGAATCTATTGTCAGACCGGCAGCTGGCTCGGACAACAAGAAGATTTCTTATCAAACTAACCACCATAGAAGAACTCCAAGTGTTCTTACCAAAACTTTGGCATCTCTTGCGGATGAGTACAGAAAACTTGCAATTGATTGTCTCAAGGTTTTACGATTGGAAATGCAGTTGGAAACAGTTTTCCACTTGCAGGTAAGAGGCTTTTGCATGACATACTTATATGAATAGTTGAACAACAGTACATCTTGCCAACTTTCCAATGAATGTAATGTAAAATATGATTGAATTCTGTAGGAAATGGCCAGTAGGGAATATCTGGAAGATCAAGATGCAGAAGAACCTGATGATTTCATTATATCACTAACTTCTCAGGTTGGCAATTCTCATGGCTGAATTTGCTCATCTCTTTTATCAAGATAATGCAATTTCATCATTTCATTTTGGCTACTTTTATCTTCACAATATTTACCATTATCTCTGAGGAACCTTATAATGAACAACATTCATTTCTCTTGTCTATTTATGTGTTGTATGTCACGGACAAATAGTCTCACATTGGCTAGGTGTAGGGCCGAAAAGCAGCATTTAAGTCCTGGGCTGCCCACCACCATAAGGGCTCTTTTGGGAGGTGATAAGTGGTATCAGAGCAGATTACTGTCTGCCAGGTGTGTGGACTCTCCATGGTCCAGTGGGACCCTCGGTGAAGCCGATCCGTGACGAGGGTTTCACGTGATTGGGTGGAGGAGAATGTCACGGACAAATAATCCCATATTGGCTAGGTGGAGGGCCGAAAAACAGTATTTAAGTCCTGGGCTTCCCACCACCCATAAGGGCTCTTTTGGGAGGTGACAAGTAGCTCTCTTAGAGCTAATTTAGTCTATGAGTGTAATCAAAGGATCCATTTTTTTCATGTTGTTTTTAACTAGTTGGATGTTGTAATGTTGATCAAAATAATTTGTGGCCTTTTAGGGCAGTGAGAAGTTAGACCCTGATTCTTATCTCATTGGATTTTCTGACTTCAATGGGATTCTTTTATTTTCAACTTACTGATCTATCATCCGAACTTTGGAGTTCTAGATGTTGTAGTTCAGATGCTTTCCTCAGATTCTTTAAATCTCTTTGGCTTTCCTGACGTCGACGGGCATCTTATATTTTCAAAATACTGATCAGAAATCGAAACTTTGTAATAATTCAAATGCTTTCCTCAAATTCATTAGTTCCTCAGTAACATCTATGTTAGAGCTGCCTAAATCAGTCATACAAGATGTACTTCATGTTCAATCAAACAATCTTTTTTAGATCCTGAGATGGACAATCCCTGTGTTTGATAATAGTAACTTTGATCCATTCAGATTTAGAAAATGTCGCTGATAGTTTCAGCATCTTAATGACCCGGCATTTGGTGTATTTCATATAAAATTCAAATCTTTTCCTTAAAAATTTTAGGTCTAACTCATTGTCTGTGCTGTGTTCTGTATTTGTGTAGTTGGAATACTGATAAAGTACCATATTTTGTCGATCCAATTTTCATTACCAAATTTGAGAGCTTGGAATTGCCTCGGCAGGAACAGACAAGGAACAGACAATCAAATAAAGAAATTCAAATTTCAATTTTTATCCCTTATTAAGAAAGATAATCATCCAAAAAATCGAAAGAGTGATTAACAAATAAAATTTTATTTAGCTTAACAGTAAAAAGGTTGTAAATGTAATTACATTCATCTAATTTTGCCACATCTTCGGTAAACTTATTCTCTTCTTTTATTTATTCTTTTACCAAAGGCATATGCTTGAAAATGTTAGTTTAAATTATCACGAGCTGTCAAAAATTCGGTGTAAACTCGTACTTCTAAAATTATAATTTTATTGCAAAAATGGAAAATATGTGTCAAATACTTTTAACAATTTATATGTTAAAAAATAATCATTTAAAAATTTTAAAATTTTTTTATTATAATGTGCAATATCTTATTTTATTTATATCATTTTATATATTTATTCATCTTCAGAATGGCATCTAAAGTTATTTTTCTTAAGGTGTTTTAGTATCAATTTTCTTTTCCAGTTTATGCACATGGGTATCTTAACGTCCCAATCTAATATCATCAGTGTTTGAATTTCATCAACATAGACATACAAATATTTATATAGTTCATATCATTTAATATTTTTTGTTTTAATCGTTGTATGTAATAAATAACTTTAAGCATGCTTGAATATGTGACTTTCTGTTCAATATGATTAATACATCTAGTGGTACAGTAAAATCATGGTTGTATTTCAATTATCAATCTATCTAAACANGATATGTGTCTTTCTTTTCAATATGATTAATACATCTAGTGGTACAGTAAAATCATTTTTGTATTTCAATTATCAATCTATCTAAACATTTGTTTGATGCATTGAGTTCAGAAAAAATCAGCAATATTATTGTAATTAAAAGATATGAGTACTCTTGTCGACCTTAGAAGTTTACTTTTTCTTCTAATTGTTAAATATTACCTACTTAGTAGAATACAGATATCAACATGCATATAAACATAAGATTTTTATATCCCTAAAAGATTATTTCTCCGTATTCCATTGTGTTTAAGTAATTATACTTCTTTTTTAATAAAATTTAAAATCATNCGTTAAATATTACCTACTTAGTAGAATACAGATAAAAGATTATTTCTCCGTATTCCATTGTGTTTAAGTAATTATACTTCTTTTTTAATAAAATTTAAAATCATACGCAAAGGCTTTTTGGATTGGTAAAAAATTGGTGCAAAAATAATATGGATGGATGCATCTTGAAAATTCTTTTTTTTAGTTTGAGGAAATGAAATGGAAGGTAAAATTTTGAAATATAAATGGGAATTCACCTGATTTTTGTTGAATTTTAAATACATTACAATAGTGAAGCTTGGCCGACTTCTCATCCCCATCCACCTACTGTTGATTGTTGTATGTTGCTTGAGGTCACCCTTTTTTGTCGCCGCCAGCTACACTTGTATATGTTGTCCATCATCCACTGTCGGTTGATATCTTCTGCTGTTGCGGTTGCCACCCGCTACTTCCGGTCACTAGTCAATGGTCGTCAGTCACCACGACTATTTTTTACATTAATTTGATTTTTCTTAAAGCCAAACAAAAAAAATATAAAATTTTACATTTGATTTAAACTAAATCAACAAGTACGATACATTACTTTTATACTGCATTTCTTTTTCAACAAACCAAACAACCATTTAGTTCATTGTATACTTTTACATAAATTCATAAACTGTATAGCAAAGCATCTATTCAATACTTACAATTAAATATAACACACACACAGACAGATATATATATATATATATATATATATATATATATATATATATATATNAATGGAAGGTAAAATTTTGAAATATAAATGGGAATTCACCTGATTTTTGTTGAATTTCAAATACATTACAATGGTGAAGCTTTGCCGACTTCTCATCGCCATCCACCTACTGTTGATTGTTGTATGTCGCCTGAGGTCACCCTTTTTTGTCGCCGCCAGCTACAGTTGTCTATGTTGTCCATCATCCACTGTCGATTGATATCTTCTGCTGTTACGGCTGCCACCTGCTACTTCCGGTCACCGGTCAATGGTCGTCAGTCACCACGACTATTTTTTACATTAATTTGATTTTTCTTAAAGCCAAACAAAAAAAAANAATGAGGGTCAAAATTGGAGATGTCTCTCACGCTCGGCTCTGCTAGGGTTTCGACCCATGTTGAACCCTACCAACCCTTACCACAAGATCTTTTCTCCGGTGTCGAAGAAGACGTCGTCGTCCTCTCCGGCGTCGTCGTCTTTTCTCTTGTGTTTCGTCGTCTCTGTTCGAAGCCGACTGCGACCTCTCTTCGTCTCTCCGACAGTTTCTTTGTTCTGCTCGACTACATCTTACGGAAGACGGACCGGAAGGGGTCGCCTCGTTTCCTCCTTTTGTCTTCCTACTCGACTCAGCTTGACAGCTCGACTGCACCGAGTTTTGGTCTCTTCGGTTGCTTACCTGCCCTCTGACTTGACTTGGCAGGGCTTCTAAGCAGTGATGGAGCTTTCTTCTTCTTCAATTGAATCCAACAAAACCTCATTTGCCCACGTGGTGGGTAATCCTCAGGTGGAAACAACGGTTGTTTCACCCTCAAGTTATAAGGAATATCGTGATGATACGTGTGACTGTCATTTATTAAGAATGCAAGCAGGAAAAGTGGGAAAATAACACTCTTTTTCTCGAAGTTAAATTTCTACCCTGACTGACAAATTCAAGTTTGTTTTTATTGAAAAATTTCAGTGGGGGCACACACCTATGGAAGTTATTAGGAAAAGTTTTGATGATCTCAAATTAGCAGGAAAGTGGAAAGTGAGGCTCATGGATGAGAGACCTGTATTGATTCAATTAACCGTGACTGAAGACTACACATATTTTCTTCAAAAAATATCTCAGCATTGCTGGTAAATCAATGAAGCTACTCAAGTGGCCTACTAATTTTGACCCTAATCATTAACCTCCAATTGTACCAGTATGGTTCAGTCTACCAGGTCTCAAGCTACACTTTTTTCATAATTAGGTTCTTTACTCTATTGGGGCCATACTTGGGGATCTTATGAAGCTAAATCTGCCGGCTTTCAACTTAACCAGACTTTCTGTGGCCAAAATACTTGCGGAAAGAGATTATTTTACCTGATGTTACTGAAGTCTGCTTGGGCATAACTCATAATGGATATTGACAACAAATCTTCATGGAGCATAGACCGCCTTACTGTTCTCATTGTAAGATGTTTGATCATACACTTGCTAAATGTCATAAGTTTCATCCTAATTTGAAATCTAAAGATCAAGTGAATAAGGATGAATCTAATCCCACTACTCTGGACATATCTGTTCTATCTAGAGAGAAAACTACCACATGACAGGTTTTGGATATCATCTAAGATTAGCCACCTACCATTCCTGTTGAGAAGTGCAAACTGATCTTTTACCCAACATCACAGTTCCTGATGAAGAACATCATACTGCAGACACAGATCCAAAAGTGCTTATACCACTCACTATTATTGAAGAAGACGCACTTACATGCCAAGACACACGAGAGTGCTTCTTTGATTCAATCAAAGATCAGCTGGTACAACAAGCAGCTACTTTTAGTGTTCAACATCCTACACATGTCCGACACACTTTATCCAATCTTCGGATGAAGAATGACAGCTCAATTCCAGAAGGAAGAAGACTGGAGGCCGACTCGAGCTTGGAAACTTATTCAATGATACTTTGGTCACTACTGTCATTGACACTCATCTTATCAATTTATTATCTGGCTCCTTCCTAGAACTAGAGGTAGAGGCAAAGGAAAATTGGGTCGCTCTCTAGCTACCTGATACTACGTTTTATTTGACATTTTTTGTTTTTTTATTTAGGTTTCTTGTATTTTTCTGTATTTTTTTTTTGGAACCTTTTGTATGTGATGCTTATCGTGGGGGAAGAGTGTCATGCTTGGGTCCTTCCACACAATTTTTATGTATCCTTATTTCCTTTTAATATATTAGCCTTTAGACATTCTAAATATATATATATTGAAAAGTCCAACGACTGATTTTATTGAAATAGAGAAGATACATAAATGTTGTATGAGAGGGTCCAATAGAGGCACCCTGCCCATACGATACAAGTACTGTAATACCCCTACTAAAAGATACAGATAGACTCAAAAAATTAAAATTTGTAGAAAACAAGTAGCTAGGGAGGAGTCAGTTTAGTTGAAATAGTATTCTTTCGTGTTCGACTCGTTTTGGCTCGAAATACTACCATTCAATTATATATATATATATATATATATATTTGCGAGAAGAGTTCTTCAAATAGAAAATCAGGTGATGATGATTTTAAAATGGACGGTGTATTTTGACCCTCATACTGAACCTCCTACCATTCCTATTTGGCTGCGCTTCCCAGGTTTGAAGATCCACCTTTTTGATCAAGTGTTTCTCTTCGTTTTAGCGATAGTATACGGTAAACCCCTCAAAGCTGACACACCTATAGTGAATCTGACTCGGACTTCAGAAGTCAGAATTTTGATAAAAACGGATATTACTTTACCTTTTCCGGGAGAAATATGAATTGACACACAACATCAGAGATTTTGGCAGCAAACAGAACTTGAACAGATACCACTTTATTGTATTCACTGTCGTATGTTTGGATATTCTCCTTCTCAATGTTATCAGTTGCATCTGAATTTAAAACTTTCATGTAAAAACACTTTTGGATCTGTCTCACCTCATACCTGTCCCTTCCCTTCTTCGCTCCTGAGTGCATTCCACAGACTATTGAAACACCGGTTGACATGATGCCTCCTCCCCCTCCCACTACCTGAGACAATACTGTATTTGTTTTTCCGCCTGATATATTGACAGATGGTTTACTTGGGTCTGATAATCAAGATAGTATTGAAGCTCCACATCACCAGGATGCATCAGGTGTTGAAGAGACATGATTACCACCTCTTCAGAATCAGAATGTTCTTACTGCTAGTCAGGAGCTGGGGGCTCATTCTCTCCTACATGCTCAACAATCTGTTGACCACACCGATCAGATGAGCCAGTCCTCGGATGAGGAATGACAAATATATACATTTAGAAAGAAAAAGAAGAATGGAGGCACACCCCAGTTTGAGAACTTAATGGATGATACTCTAGTAACTTCGGGTAATGGAACGACACTCAGTAATTTGTTAGTTGTCTCCGTTCATAGAACTAGAGACAGAGGTAAGACTAAGCTGGCTCGTGCCTAGCAGCTTATTTCTTGCAAGTTTTGTTTTTTTTGTTTTTTATCTATGTTTCATCCATTTAGGATGCTAGTGTCTGATGCATTATATGAGTAAGATACTTTTTTTTGGGTCCTCTCATACAAAATCTATGTATCTTTTCAATTTCAATAAAATTAGCCCTTGGGCGTTTATAATATATATATATATATATATATAATGAGTAATATTTTTAAAAAATTAGTTGACTACAAGGCTACAAGGATTTGTAATCAATTAAAAGTATTAATTAAGAAAATATAATAAAAATTATTAAATTAGATTCAAATGATGTTTTAAATCTTGCCCAAATCCTTAACAACTAATGACTACGTGATTAGGGTTGTCAAAACGACTATTTGTTCGTGAACGACTTGTGTTCGACTCGCTAAGCAAACTAGCTGAACACGAACACACTTTTTGAGCTCGAAATATAAACGAGCCGCTCGTTTAGACCCATAACTGTTGCTAAGAGAACTCTGGTAATTTTTAGTTTGATAACTCGTGAAGGTCTTCTGATAGTCGATCTTATAGGCTTTGAGTGAAAACTTTTGCAACAAATATGGCTTTGAATCGCTCGATTCCTCGATTAGTTTTTTATTTGATGTTGAACGCCCATTTGCATACAATTGACTTTCTATCATAAGGGAGCTTAGCAAGAAACCACATGTCATTATACTTTATTGCTTGAATCTCCGCTTCAACTATTTTCCTTCATTCTGTATTTTAAAGAGTTTTATGAATGGATTTAGGAATCCACACAATATGAAAGTTAGATACAAATGCTCTATAAGCTGAGGATAGTTTCTTGTAAGCTACATGCTAATGAATTTGGCGTTTAGTATAGCTTTTTTTGCCATCAAGACTAGAAGAGGAATGTGATAACTCATGAGTATTAGACTCCTTACTCGATATCAAAAGTGAATGTGGACTCGGGCTTTGGTTTGAACAGCTCTATCTTTGCTAGCTGTCGTCCACCCTCTCAAGATTTTTCTTCATCGTGTATACACAAAGTTCTTTGTTATGGACTTTAAATTGGGTTGGTTGGACATTTTCACCCAAGATAAGAGTTCTAGGACGGCTATGTGGAAGAGTAGGTTTAGAGGCCGTATAGGTGTCATAAAGTGAATCTCAAATTTGATGTTTTTTCATACTCTTCATCTGAATATTAGATTTAAGATACTATGAATGATTTTAAAAAAAATGTGACATCTATAAAGTTATAGTATTTTTTTGTAATAGGTGAGTAAAAGCCTTTTTTGTTTGAGGTGTATCCAAGAAAAGTTCACTTAGTAGATTTAAGGTTAAATTTTGTGTGATTTGGAGAATGGATATGAACAAATGATACACACCCAAAAATTTTAAGTGGTATAGTAGAAGAAAAAGTTATATGAGGATGGGTACCATCAAGACATAAAGTAGTCTTTTGAAGTTAAATACTTGGCTAGACATTCAATTGATAAGGTATGTTGCAATAAGAACTTCTTCTCCCAAAAATATTTTGGAACTTGATAGAAAATCATAATTGAGTGGGATAGCTCAAGTAGAAAAATATTTTGGAAATTGTTAAGGTGTGTTATTTTATTTTGCTGTGAGATGTCAATAAATGAACTCATATGGATGATTTTATTTTTGAAAAGATGAGATCCAAGGATGGATTTGAAATATTCTTTTGTATAATCGGTTTTGAGGATCTACATTTTGCATTGGAATTGATTTTGAATCATGTCATATAAGATTTGGAAGATTTGAACTATTTCAAATTTCACCTTCATTTGGAATACCTATGGAGTTCTAGTATGATCGTCATTAAATGAAACAAATCATCTAACTCAATTTAGGGTATTCACCTTTAAATGTCTCCAAATATTACTGTGGATGATGTAAAATGGTAGCGAGAATTTGTACTAGGTCCTGAGAAATAATTCTAGCGTGTTTGACAAGTTGATAAATTCCACACTGATAAGAACTAATTTTTTTGCTAAAAAATAAATGAGATACAACTTTCTAACGTATTTGAAATTTAAATGACTTGGACGATAATGTCATAACATGATCTATTTTTCAACAAACATAAACTCAATAGATTCAAAAATTTTTTAGGACAAAATGGAGGTAGGACCGCTTGTGTGTTTATAGTGAGACTTCTTTTAGCAGAAACAAGCATTGATGCGTTTCACTACTGTTTATCACCTTCCCCGAATTCATTACCTGAAATTCACAAGAATTTGCAAGTAATTTAGTTATACATTCTAGATCATGAGTAAGGTCACATAAAATTAGATTACAATCCAACTGTAAACATATAAAACAGAGGAAAGATTGATATTCTGAGAGAGCTCCACATCTTCTTATCTAGCAATTTTTTAGTGTGTTCCATCCGCAAGTGTGTAGATCTAAATATAGAAGGATCTTGATATTTGATCAGAGCATTGATGTCTCCGGTCATCATATAATTTCTTGAATCTATGTGTTCCTATATTGAATCTTTCATTACTGGCAAGATGGAAGAATGATATGCTACCTTGGTTTGTCATGGAATTGGTGGTGTTTTGTTTTGAATTACCCCAGTGGAGTTGTTTTAGAACTTCAAGCTTTTCCTTGGCAAATGGTTCGGTCTACCTTTCGGATGTTGCGGCAACATTAGCCTTGTTCCATTGATCTTTTCTTTCATTTCAAGGTTTTCAATTTGTAGGCTTTTCATAGAGTTTCCAACATTTGTCTTTGATATGCCCAATATTCTTGCTGGAATCATATGTGGGACGATTCTTCTTGTGTTCTTGCGTCATGAGAAGAATTATGAGTGTGCATGGCCGAGCTTTCAGTACTTGAGGAGAAAATTTATGGTTGTACATGGCCGAGCTTTCAGTACTTGAGGAACCCCCATTTTCAGTCAGTATCAACTTCTTTCTGCTCTCTTTTTCTCTTGATTTCAGCAAAAGCTTCACGGACAGTTAGGTGAGCCTTTGTTTTAATAATCATCACTCTTTCACTTCATCTATTACTTTGTCCTATTAGGAATTTGATAGTATTCTTTTCGATGCTGGAATTAAACATCACGACAAACTCTAGACATTTTCAAATATTTCTCAAACATATCCAATGATAACCAATACTTTGCTAAGGTGTTGAAATATTGGGTATACTTAACTTTGCTTGACGAAAGTCATGAAATTTGGTTTCTATCTTAAACAATTAGGCAGTATTCTCAGTGTTGGAATACGTTTCTCTTGCTGCCTTCCAGATTTCTTTGGTAATTTTGTATAGTAAAAAAATTTCTCCCTCTTTGGTGGCCATTGTGTTGGCTAGCTATAACAACCATATTATCTTGAATCTTCCGTGTGTGGTTATTGGGATCAATTAGCTCAAGAATGTGCCCTCTTGTGAGGTGTTCCTCTTTTCATTTTCCATAAATGCACATAAACGCTGATTGAAACTATTGAAGGAAGTTATGAGCATTGAGTTTATGATTTGCGATAATGGTAGAGATTTTAGGAGCCGTTTGGACATAGTTCATGATCTCTGATTCAAAATTAACTTTTGGAGTTGAATTCGATGTCTTCATCCCATACTTGGTTATAAATCTTGTTCATGTCTGGGGTTGTTGCTTGTTCTAGAGAGTTGGCTGCTCTCCTCTAGGGGAGACGAATAGCTATTGCAAAAGAGGAGCTTTTGCTACTACTGTTGTTATTGCTGCTGCTAGGATCCTAGCCTCTTAGGACGTTTGTGGAGGAAAGCCTGCACTAAGGATGCTTCAGGCAATGGAGGGCTTGCAATAAGGAAAATTCTGTTTGCAGGGAGGATTCCAACAACACATGTGAACAGAAAAGAGTACAAGAAAAATATCAGTTGCAGGGAAGAGCAAGTGAGGCCCTTCAACCTGCAAGAAAAAGTGTTGGCCAGGGAACAAGAGATTTTTGACTGGCCTTCAAGCTGGCAAAGGAGATTGGAGGGGTTCTGGTTCTAGGGAAGCGAGGGTTTGTTTCAGAGCTCATATACCATGTTGAAAACAAAATTTGGAGGAAACATTTCTTTAATTATTCACATGTAAGGCATATATATAGGAAAACCGGTCTCTCCTAATTTATAAACTTATCAAATATTTCTAATCCAAATTTGGAAAGGAAACAATTCTAAATTAAACATAAAGAAACATAACTTGAACAAAAAACAAAACTAATTAATGGATTTTCAAAGTATTCTCCAATTAGATTTCTCAAGATCAATGAGGTGGTCGGTCGGCCCACCTTCTTGGCTTTCCAGAGTTATAACGCGTAATCATTAGTTAGAAAGCGTATGGTTCTCAATTGATCAGACAATTATGATTTAAAACTTATAGCAAGTATGAACACGTTTGTTTGTCCGATGTTTCGACCCAAAATATTTGATGTTGAAATGTTGATAGCGTTGCAATACTTTGGTTCTATAGTGAAATTTGCATTAAGCAAAAGCAACTTGCCCTAGGGTTGTAAATGAAAATATTGAGCCAAGTGATACCTCATTTAAGCTTATTCATTTATTTTATTTTATATTTTGAGGCCAGCTTGAACGTGACTGAAGTTTTAAAATATTATTCAGGCTTGTTTATTTATTTTTGAGTTTGAATCTTATTGAGTCTCTAATTATTATATTTTGATGATTTAAGTGTAATAACAGAAAATAATAATAATAATAATAATAATAATAAACAAAAACATGCAGGTTGTTAGAGTAGACGCTTCCCCTCGTAGAAACATATTGTTTATCCTTTCAAACATCTTCTCATTCGATACTATTAAACGATCAAATGAGAGATAGCGAGAGAGGAAACTATTGTACCCTAGCTGAAGGTGAAAGAAGAAATTGTAGAAAGAAGCACATGCGGCCGCTGTGTAGTTTCGGGCTATGTGAAAAAGAGGAACAAGAGGGAGACAGAGATATCGAGGGCCTATCTGGACTGAGCTTTGATCGAGGAGGAAGCTAAGGCTTATTTTGTTGGTGTTGTGAGAAGGAGAAGAAGCTGAAGATAAGGAGGAAGGAGGTTGTGGGTGCTATTTGCGTCGAAGCCGACGATCCTTGTGTGCGGTTTGTGCAGAGGAAGGGGGTTCTATGCTTGGTTTGTTGGGATGAGTCGACACCGAAGGAGGAATGAACTTCTTGCGGTGCTCGCGTGCAGGAAGAAGTGAGGACGACTCAGTTGCTCTGCGTTGAGTTTAGATAAAAGAAAACTCTGCTGTTACACTCGCGTGAGTTTGGGCAGGCCGAAAGTTTATAAGGTATAATTGAGATTTTAATTACATGAATATCTGTTATAATGTGTAGACGTGTTTAATAATATTATTGACAGATAATGTTTTTCCTCTCCTATAATTTTAAAGTATGACACATCAACTTAATTTCTCTATTATTGACACACTTGTGCATTGTACACCTAAAATATATAGAATTTTAATACATATTTTTATGCCTATTTTTGATATATTTCGCTTTAATGAAAGATATTTGTGTGTTTTTCTTTTAAGGTACAATTAAATGGATGAAAAATGGTAAACATGAGTGAAAAAGGTCAAATTTGAAGCAAAAATGAACTGAGGTGCCTAAGCGCCCAAGACTGGCGCTTACACGCCAGTTATACAGAGAGAGTCGCGCCTGAGTGGCATGTACTCCGCGCTTAAGTGTCAGGAGTAGTTATTTGATGATTCATTGAATTTCGACGAATTTTTAAAGAGGTGTTTGAAGCAACCTTTGGTAAAAACGTGGGAAATAGCCCATGGACATAAAAATTCATTCAATTGACTTGTGAAATAAGGCAAATTTTAGAAGATTCATTGAATGGAGATAAATTTTGAAAAGATATCAAGACACCTTTTGGATTTTTATAAAAAAAGACTTGGATCATCAAAAACGAGAGGCCAGCCAATCCCAACCAACAATCATCATCCATCCAAGTAATGTTTATATTGTGAGTGAAACAAGAGAATTCGAAGGAACTTCAAGACATATGGTGAAGAGAATTTGAGATAAGTGTTTATCTTTGTTTGTGTGCATTTGATTTTAATTTAGATTCCTTGTTTGTGTGCATGATTTCTACCTTTAAACTCAAGTGTGGTTGTGTTTTCTCCACAGATGGTCAGTCCGAGAGACTATCTAGATATTGGAGGGTCCACTAAGGTTGTGTTCTTGACTTTGGTGGAGATTGAGAATCACATATATAATAGAGTTTGCTTGCAATAACAGTTACCAAACTAGCATTGGGATGACTTTATATGAAGCCTTGTATGGAAGCAAGTGCAAGACACCTCTATTTTGGGTTGAAACAAGTGAAAGAAAGAGCATTAGAGCTTATTTGGTTGATGATGCTACTGAGAAGATTAGACTGATCAGAAACACACTGAAGAAAGTACAGGATGAGCAAAAAACTTACAATATTGCTAAGCATAAATCTGTTGATTTTGATGTTGGAGAGTTTGTTTTCATCAAGGTGGTCCATTGAAAGGTCTGCAACGATTTGGGAAGATTAAAAAATTGAGCCCTAGGTTTGTCGGTCCATTTGAGATTGTGGAGAGGATTGGGAATGTAGCTTACAAGTTAGCTTTACCAGCTGATATGCAGGGAGTGCATTATGTTTTTCATATTTCTTCACTGAGAAAGTATATTACAGTTGATGCTAGTAGGGTGATAGCAGACTTAGTTGATATTCAACCTGATCTAACCTATATTGAGGATACTGGATTGTGGTGTAAAGAAGCTGCGGAACAGATAGATCCCTTTTGTGAAGATTTTATGGAGGCATGCGTCGAAGAAAATTCTACTTGGGAGGTCTCACAGGTGCAAGAAAGATCTCCTCAACTTTTTGTTTGAGGTATGTTATTTTTATTTTAACTCCAAATTTCAAGGATGAAATTTTATAAGGAGGGGAGATTGTAATAACAGAAAAAATTATAATAGTAATCAAAATAATAATAAACAAAGAGATGCAAACGATTAAAGACACATTCTCTCGTAGAAACATATTGTTCATCCCTTTAAACGTCTTCTCATTTGATGCCATTGAACGATCAAGCGAGAGAGGAAACCATGGTGCTCTACCCGAAGAAGGAAGAAGAAGCCACAGAAAGAAGCGTGTGGCCACTGTGCAAGGTCGGGCCATGCGGAGAAGAAGAGGAACGAGAGGGAGGCGATGATATCGAAGGCTTATGTTGACTGAGCCTCGATCAAGGAGGATGCTACGACTTCTTATGTTGGTGTTGTGCGAAGGAGAAGAAGCTGAAGTAGAGGTGGATGAAGGAGACTGTCGGTGCTATCTGCGTCGAAGCCTGCAATCCTTACATGGGGCTTGTGCAAAGGAAAGAGGTCCTACACCTCGTTGCTGAGAACGAGTCGAGACCGATGGAGGAGAGAAAGGCGAGTCAATCTTCCTGCTGTGCGCGCGTGCGAGAAGAAGTGAAGATTTAGCTGCTCTGCGTTGAATTTAGATCGAAGGAAGAGGGGGAAAACTTTCAGCTACTGAGCTCGCGTGAGTTAGGGCAGGTCAAAAGTTTATAATGTATAATTGAGACTTTAAAATAATTTATTGATTTATATTGTTATATGAAAATGTGTTATTATGTGTGGACATGTTTAATAATATTATTGGCAAGTTTTATTGAAATCAAGATTAACGATTAGTGATTTTAGATTCGAAGGAGAAGTTGGAGGAGCGTGCGAGTTAGGGTAATGATCGATCTGAATAATTTATAAGGTAATTTTCATATTTAAATTTAACAATTTATCCAAATGTAGATACTTAGATGTTAATACGTCTGGCTGTTGTATCCGCCTTAGTTAATTCTAAACACCGGGCCGAGCAGTGACATTAAACTTTTTTTTTATCATTCGAAATAGTTGGATTTATAGATTTTAATTGAAATTTTCATGATTTTTATGGTGTTTGGTGAAATTCAAACATTATTAGCAAGATTTTAATCTAAATTTTATCACTTTGATTGATATTTTCATCATATTATGCCCTAATATTAAGAAAACAATTTTAAATAAATAATAAATATGAGTATTATGTACATGATTGTCGAGCTATTTATTGAGTGCACTTGTTTGTTAATGCTCTATTTTGCTTGTGCTATGAGAGAAAATAATAAAATATAGAATTAGAAATTTTTGGTAGAGTCTTTTAGTTTATATTAGGAATATGCCAAGTAGTAATTTTTATCTTTAAAAAATTATGTAAATTAAAGAGACTATAGAAAGAATCTTTTTATGGTTTTTGTTGTTTTCAATAAAATTATATTATCATGTATCACAATAATTGATTTGATGCTTACTAAGATAAAATTATGTGGCAGTATTTTAATTTTATTTAGATATACGTGATAGAGTATTGACTATTGCTATTAGAAGTTGAGTGGCTAAAATATTTTTCTAATTATATTGGCATGACATCAAGTTTTGACATTGATTGCATATCTTCTTGTAATGGTTATTTAGATCNTATATTGGCATGACATCAAGTTTTGACATTGATTGCATATCTTCTTGTAATGGTTATTTAGATCCCTAGAATAAAAAAATTTCTGTATATTCTTTTTTAAAGTAATAGTTATAATAGGCTAGACATTCATTATTATAAGTAGTTAGAACAATTGAGAAAATAATTAGAAGATGAAAGGATTAGAATTATTTTAAAAAAGAGTTGAGTATATAGTTAAACCATTACCAATCAATGATATTGAAATATAAATTATTATCCAACAGTTAAATATTTTGAATCCATTATATAGAGGAATGAAAATATAACATGAAGATTAAAGGTAAAATTTGTAAAATTGCAATTAGGCTGACGATGGGATATGGTTTTGGGTTTTGGGTTGTAAAAGAGTTATTGATGTCTAAGTTGAGTGCGGTGAAGATGTAAATGCTAATATGAATGTATCAAAACTTCCGAAAAATAAAATATGAAATGATTTTATTCTAGTATTTTGACATGTACAATATTGGTAGAAAATGCATTCATTAGATGTGTTGATAAAATTAATCTCAAAAAATTAGGTAGAAGGTATAGATTTAAGATGGCTTGTATTGTTCAAAATGATTGGTGAAGAAAATATATTCAGTAGGAATGAATTGTTGGAGTCCTGATGATTCCTTTCCTGAAATTGGCTTTGAAATTGGGTTGTTTGTAAATTACTAACCTTAACACTCCATATGCCAAAATTTCTCTGTTTCACTTCAAAATTGGGATTCATTAAATTTCTTGTTAATCCTTGAGGACGTGACTTGCCTTTTAGATTTACAGGTTGCTTAAAATATTGAGGATCAGGACCTTTTAAAGCGTGTGATTTTTGTTGAGAATTCAGGGTGCATTGTAAAAAGTAGCGCATTTCAATGCATGATTTTCTACAGAAGTTTGCNGTAGAAAATGCATTCATTAGATGTGTAGATAAAATTAATCTCAAAAAATTAGGTAGAAGGTATAGATTTAAGATGGTTTGTATTGTTCAAAATGATTGGTGAAGAAAATATATTCAGTAGGAATGAATTGTTGGAGTCCTGATGATTCCTTTCCTGAAATTGGCTTTGAAATTGGGTTGTTTGTAAATTACTAACCTTAACACTCCATATGCCAAAATTTCTCTGTTTCACTTCAAAATTGGGATTCATTAAATTTCTTGTTAATCCTTGAGGACGTGACTTGCCTTTTAGATTTAGAGGTTGCTTAAAATATTGAGGATCAGGACCTTTTAAAGCGTGTGATTTTTTTTGAGAATTCAGGGTGCATTGTAAAAAGTAGCGCATTTCAATGCATGATTTTCTACAGAAGTTTGCTGCATTGTTTGCCCTGACTGATTAATCATCTTATACCTGCAGATTACACGAAGGGATGAGGAAGTGTCTCCATTTGTTGCGGAATGGAAGAGAAACTATATATTTGGTGGAATAAGCAGCATTGCAGCAAACACATCTGTCCAGGTCAGGTTTAGCATATCTCTTGAAGTGTGGTCGAAAATGTTATTTTACAAACGGCTTGCTTGTGCTCATTAATTGTTGGTTTTCAATCTCTGAAAATTATTGATCAGGNAACATTTGGGCCGGTATTTGTACTAAAAAAATTGAAGTTCCTTCAAATTTTTATTCTTGTAAATCAAAACTGATTTATGATATCATGTTGATGCACACACACACACACTATCTCTCTCTCTCTCATACGCATGCAAACAAATGTTTATGCTTATTTACGCAGGCCGGTCTCTCTATTACATTTTTTTTTCATCACTGATGCTATAAAAAATTATGTACATATTCACAAGTTTAAAACGTCACCAAATCATTCCGACTCCCTATTCTCGCTTATGATTTGCTCTTTCCTTAAACAATATTATAGCAGAATTAAGCCTAAGGAATCATAGAGGATTTCCTATATCCATTTTAGAATTCAATTCCAATGAAAGAGAACAATATGCGTGAATGTGATGCCAACAATTCATGCATCATGTTATTCATGTCATCGTCAACCATGTACTTGCATATCATGCATACATTTATATAATCTCTATGGTAATTCACCATTGTTCTCTTCCATTTCATGCTTGTATTGGATGATCATTTTATTTTATTTCATGTCCACTCATAGCTGTAATGGCGCAATTGGCATTCCAAATCACATCCCAGTTTTTTCCCCATGGTCCCATGGCTGATGGGTATTATTAAAAATAGGTACCAAACACCAACACACATTAGAAATTATTTATTAATTAATAATAGGCTTCAACTTTAAAATTAACTATAATTCATTGAATTCATACAACTTTGCTCATTATCAAATTCTAAACCACATAAATTTAGCCCTAAACATTTAAAACAATATTAGTTAGTGTCAAAAATGATCCCTGACTATTTTTTAAAAAGGACAATTTTAATATAAGTCTAAAAATATCAAATTAGTCCACATACTCTTTTAATGAGATTAAACTAGTCTTCCTTGAGGATAATTTCATCCCACATTATAACACTTTGCGGACTAAATTAACATTTTTATAAACTTACGGACTAAAATGGCCATCTTCAAAAAAATCAAGGGATCATTTCGACACTTTTCTCTAAACCTTATTCTTCGTTTATATGGTTCAGCACTTTATTATTGTTATTATTTGCAAAACTTTTGTTTGCGACAGGCCCTAGCCGCAATACCTTCAATGGACAATGAGGCTGTTCAACAAAGATTAGACCGTGTTCGGACATACTACGAGCTCCTAAATCTACCATTTGAGGTATTTACC
>JXCR01018970.1:40542-62606 GCA_002079205.1 Phalaenopsis hybrid cultivar
TACATACCCGGTAATTTTTATGTATTTATATATTAAAATTCAAGGGGTTTGTATTTTTTTTATTTTTGTTCTTATTTTATTTTTATATATGTTTTTACTTTTTGATGTGTTATAATATTTTAGTTGTTTTAAAAATATTTAAAGAAAATTTAGATCTTTGGAGTATAGTTAAAAACAAGTTAATTTCTTTTTAAAAATTAAAAAAATTAAAAAATTAAAAAATGTAAAAAAGGCACTAATAAAATGTTTTTAAAATAAAAAATTAAATAAAATAAAGTGATCTCAAATAAACTTTGAAATTTAATATTTGGCACTCAAAATTTTAATATTAAATAAAAATATTATTGTTATTAATTTAAAAAAGTGAAACACAAGTTTTCATAAATTAAGTGTAAATAGATAAATACATAAGAATTGTATAGTACGGGTAAATTTTTTTCTTTTTATATTATCAGTGTGTGGGCTTCTGCCGCCGGGCCATAAAAATTCAGCACGATAACTTCCATATGGCAAACAAAAATGCATAATTTTTAAAGAAACAAATGTTTTTAATTATATATTACATATGAGATCATGTATGATTTTTTTCATATCCTTCTTTAGATATTCCTGTGCTATTTGCTGTAAGCAACCTTTTATAGGAGTTGAAAAGTTGAAAAATTATTGCATGAGGCGAATGACCAAAACTGGGCATCCATTCTCTAATGATATTTTGTCATATTATTATGGTGGTATTGTAGCAGTTTGTGATTTTATTTGAATGATATTATGATTTTATTGAGGTGAGATTGTGGTTGTACTGAGGTGAGATTGTGGTTGTATTTTGTTGAGATTGTGGTAGTTTTGTGGTGGGATTATGGAGGAATTCTGATGATTTAGTGGTGATATTAAGGTGATTTCGTGGTGGTATGATCATATTGTTTTGGTGGTATTGTGGTAATATGTGATTTTATTGGAGTGATATAGAGGTTTTTTTTAGGAGGGGCTGAGGTTCTATTTTGTTCATATTGTCGTATTTTTGTGGTGTTATTGTGGTGATATTGTGGTTGTATTTTGATGGTATTATGATTTATTGTGGTGTTATTGTAGTGTTGTTTTGGTTGTATTGAGGTGGGATTGAGGTTGTATTTTGTTCATATTGTGTTAGTATTGTGATGTTTAGGTGGTGTTATTGGGGAGGTGTTGTGGTGATTTTATGATGATATTAAGATATTTTGTGGTNCGCTCCGGCGCTAAAGAGTACTGCTGAATGGATTTATTACCCTGAACCACTGCTTTTATCTCACGTTTAATATGAAATATCTCCATATGGTTCTTAGCTCCAGCATAGATCTTCTTCAGTTTCGTTCAGATGTCGTTCACCTTTCGAATGTCATCCATTGAACCCTAACTAGGTGTAAAGCAATGCTTGCATAGTCACTTTTTGGCTTGATACCCGTCAGGTATCTGTTTAGTCTCTACCCTACTAGAGCAGCCTCGATCCGACTCAACCAACTCAGATACGTGGTCGGTCCATTGAGCTTCAGATCTATAGGAGGGAGATCTAGCTTCACCTACGTTAGAGCACGTGTTGAGATAATGGTTTATGTTGAAACACTAGCTCTCTGTATGAGCCCAACCAAGACCTTCAAAACTTCAGGTTTTATCTTATCTAGAAGTTCCAATCCTTTAGCTCCCGCATCATTTCCTTCTCCTGACATTCTAACCTTTAAAAAAAAAAAAAAAAAATTGAAGCTTCCCTTGTTACTTGTTACTTCCTAACTAGAGTGCAAATTAGTCCGCCAGCTCCTTTTATCCCCGACGTCTCCTCTTCCTCGTCTCGCAAATCCAGTCGCAAAGTACTCTCTAAACCAACGACTGCTTCACTGGTTTCACAGCAAGAACCGAATCACGACACATAGAGAACTCCGTGACTATGTCGCCTGTTCCTTGCCGCAATCTCATCCTTGCCTTCTTAGTCAGCTCTAATCGAGACCTCCCTGCGTAGCTCCGATCGCAATTGTATCGCCAGTTCTCCACGCCCGTCGTTGCCATCCCAGTTAGCCCTGATTGCATTGCTGTCCNCGCCAACTCCTTTTATCCCCGACGTCTCCTCTTCCCTCTTCCTCGTCTCGCAAATCCAGCCGCAGAGGACTCTCTAAACCAACGACTGCTTCACTGGTTTCACAGCAAGAACTGAATCACGACACACAGAGAACTTTGCGACTGTGTCGCCTGTTCCTTGCCACAATCTTGTCCTTGCCTTCTTAGTCAGCTCTAATCACGACTGTATCACCCCGATCCCATCGAGACCTCCCTGCGTAGCTGTGATCGCAATTGTATCGCCAGTTCTCCACGCCCGTCGTTGCCATCCCAGTTAGCCCTGATTGCATTGTTGTCCCAATTAGCTGTAGGCGAGACTATATCACTACTCTTTTATGTGAGTTTTTCACTCCTAGTCTCTGTTCTTCGCTACCCACCACAATAGATTCACAATAGATTGTACATCTGATACCAAATAGAAAGAAATGTTCAGGAGAACTCATCTTTTCCCTAAAATTTTGGTTTTTATAGGGCCTTACATCATTCTTTACAAATAAAGCCCTACATTTATTCTTTATTTCCTATTTACAATAGGACCCTAAACTTTATTTAATTCTCAATAATATTAATTTGTTTTTAGTAATAAAANCTCTGATACCAAATAGAAAGAAATGTTCAGGAAAACTCATCTTTTCACTAAAATTTTGGTTTTTATAGTCTTACATCATTCTTTACAAATAAAGCCCTACATTTATTCTTCATTTCCTATTTACAATAGGACCCTAAACTTTATTTAATTCTCAATAATATTAATTTGTTTTTAGTAATAAAAAATAAAAATATTTTTTTTTGGCATTTTGCTTTGATCTGAGGCAGTTCTATTCGATTCTGTTTTACAGCACATTCAAAATTTTCTCTTTCTATAAATTTCCAGCATATGCAGGCTTCAAGAACACAAGCTCAAGCCTGATTCATAACTAACAGCANTCGTTGCCAATAAGCTCTCACCGCACCTAGATAGGTGTGGTGTGAAAACGTTGTTTTCTGCTTTTTGAAAACGCATAAGCTGCCAAAACACAATTTTTAGGTGCGTTTTCAAAGCACCACCGCACCAAATAAGCTGCCCCAAACGGGCCCTAAGATGTTCAACACACATTTTATAAGGAAAGTTTTACATTATACGCGCTATGCTCGTATCATAACAAAAAAAATTGGAATATGCTTTCATGTTTAGGCAAGGCATGCTCAAAAATATATTTCAAACCAAATACCCCAATCTCCTATCATCTTTGCAATAAGTACATTGCCCCATCATTTTCATAATTTGTTATGTCCTCATTTCTTTGTTCATTAGCAAATGTATAGTGAAATAGACGCTACAAGGCATGCCAAGTGGTTGGTTTTATGAGATTGTGTGCTATGTTATAGATGCGATTTTATTGAGTTGCATTAAATCATATTTGAAATGTTTTTTTTTTAATTCTACTCAAATCCATTCAAATCAAATTTGAGGTAGGTTTAAGCATTCAAGCATTATTTTAAAAAATGTTCAAATAGAATTTGGAAAAGATTCGAACTTATAATTTCAACGTATTTCAAATATCATTCGAGCTTAATTTATGTTCAAATATTTGAAGCTACTAGTGTTCTAATGACGGTTGAAAATGATTTCAGCATGAGTCAAATTATATTTGAATATGGTTCGAATAAGTGTGATTTAAAGGTAGACAACAATCTATAATCTTATAGCTATAAGACATCTATAACGAAAATCATCATATTATAGCATAATATATTTAAAATTGTAGTAAAATTCATTACATTAAATCAAAGCAATTATAAGGTGAATACAATCACAATGTTTTTAACACAATTTAAATTGCCTCTCTTGTGTCTCAAGTGGGTGTGGTATAGTACATATAACATAATAGAGAATTTTTTTTAAAATTTGACCACATTTATATCACTTGTAAGTGCACAACTCTATAGTTAATGGGTATGTTCGAGCCTATAAAATGTGCTTTTAAAATTTGTCATAATCCAAACTATTTTTAAAAAGCAAATATCAAATGCATTTTCAATTTATAATTGTTTCATGCCACCATGCCAAAAATCAGTAATCAGAACTACATAAATAAAGATAAATGATTATGTAATGATATTTTTTGATCAAAAGGACATATTTGCATTGATCTTAACAACAACACATTCAAATACTGATCAATATAGAATTCAACATTGATAGATATATCATTGCTTTTAATTTTTGATATAATAATGTCAATAACCTCAAATTGTCACACGTCCTCATATTTGCATACATAATAAGACAACTCAAACGAACCAATTCTTAAAGAGAATGAATACATAAGAGCAAACTCAATTCATACATGTATTATGCTCGAAACAAGACTCCATCTTGCTCGAACCTTGATTAAATCTGAACTAAACTTGTTAGGATGTGTGATTATTTTTTAACCAAGATCGAACCGTATTCGATCTTTGTTCAAACCATGCTTAAACCTTCTTCAATACTTCTTTAGCCTTCTTTGAATAAGATTCCAACAAGCTTCGAATGTTCAATAATGGCACATTTTGATCAAGGTAAGAACAAAGTTTTGATCATTGTTCGAAGCAGATAATCAATTGTTTCTTAGTGCACATATCCTTTTGGATTTATGGTAAATAGTGCAAACCATGTTCTTAAAGCCAAAATAACCAAATTTATAAAAATAATCCTTTTGGATTTATGTGAGAATATAACAAAAACATGAGAACTATTTCAATCACTTTTAATTTTATTATTATATATTTTTTTTATATAATTTATTTTATTTATCTTGGTAAGTGGGTCCCACCCTTCAATAAAACCTAGTGGGAGGGTGCGACGTGGTAAGTGGGCCCCACCCTTCAATAAAACCTGTCCAAACAGTGTAATATGTGTAACGCATTTGCCACGTGACAAGTACCCACTGCACTCGTGACGCAAATTTATGTCGGTTGTCCTGATGCAATAATCGGTCCTGCTTAAGAGCCATCTTTGCTATATGATGAGTCATTTAACATCAACATTAGTCAAGTGGGTTGATTGTGTTGTCCAAAGCATTTTTTTTTGTAAAATTTAAAAAATAAAAAAAATAAAAAGCAACACGTTAATATAACAATAAATAATATTTGCATTGATTTAAACTATTTATTCCAATCTCAGATTCAATTATACATACATTAATACGTCGTCTAAATACTCTGCATAAATGGATATGAAATATAAACAAGAGAGAATTTTAAAAAATACAAAATCAAGTTACCTCAAGCAACAGGCTCCAGATTTTCTAAGACAGTCTCTTTGAAGAGGGAGTCATATCTCAAGCCTTTGACTACATCAAAGAAATGTGCAACAGCCTCTTCTGGGGTATCCACAAGAACACCATGGCCAAGATTAAGAATGTGTCCTCTGCGTCCAGCACTCTTAACAACCCTGAAAATAAAAATCAATAATAATAAAAAAAGTGAACAGCTTTCTGGTTGAAATAGACTAGTAGATTTTAGCTGCAATGTTATACTCCTGCACTAAGTTCAGATAGCTGGTACTGGATCCAGGATTTTGGTATTGGGCGTTGGAAAAAAATAAAATAAAACAAAATAAACCATACTTTTGTCAAGTAATTCAGTGCAAGGTTTAATATGACCAGCAATCTTTATTAGTGCCATGAGCATCTGGCGAAAGGACATTGTTTGTGATGTTTATATACATGCTTTAATAGTGGCATTTTCTAAATCCTAATTTGGATAGTAGCATTCTTCTAAATCATACTTTAAATGGTAGTTAAACTCATGCATTCCTATACAATTTGATGGCATCGACACGGCTCGGTCGCAAAGCCTAGTCGTGTTGTTGCCTCTGCGCTATTAAAATAAATATAAGAGGATCAATTCTAATTTCAAAAAAGATTGATAACATTTCATATTTCCAGTTCAATAACATCTTTATTTAACAGCTAACATGAGGATAAGACTAAATTGAGGTCTGCGTGAAAATCCAATAAAGTATCACATGCGCCCGTTCAGATTGAACATAAACTAGAGCAATGCGAAGCGGCTGCTAGGAGTTTTATCAAACAACTAAATCAAGTGAGCTTCAATGAACGAAAACAATGACAACACACATTAACTTGAATTTAAAGATTCCCACAAAAGGATGTTTTAAATTACTGATCTTCAAAAAAGCACATCAAATAAAACATTGTCTGGTATAAAATCTTATATTTCAAGCAAGAAAATTACATAAGAGAAATAAATTTTATATAAAATAAAGTCTTGCATACATGTCAAAATTTTTCTGTTTAAGGATAAAACATCATAAATCCATTAAAAAGGATTGAGAAAGATAATTAAACATTTTTACAGTCTTAATTAATGGCAGTTGATGAGAGACCCAATAAAGAGTGGATTTATTTGGTCGGTCTAGTATTACCCCAAAGTTTTATTACTCTGAGAAATGCCAGCTTACATCTATCCCTAAATCTCTTTCACCTTTTTCCAAAAGTGTCAATCGCACTAAAGGTACATCTATTTTCTCATGCTTTTCTTTCCATATAAGAAAGATGGAAGGATCCGGCCTGGAACCATCACATCACTTCACCAAACAAGAAAAAAACAGAAGACTGGAAAGAACAACTAACTGGTAAACAACGAAACATAGAAAGGAAAATGACAGGTTATAAAGTACGACTTAAGAAAAACATTGAAGCTCGACTGTCCTAGGCAGCAAAGCTGCATAAAACGGCATAACTCAGTCAAATAACTACGTTATTCTGAGAGAAATAATTTGATAGACATATGAAAGAGAATAAAAAATGGCCTCAAGCATTTTTTTGTAAACTTGATTAACATAATAGTGCAATCAGAAATAATTTAATAACTTGATTAACATAATTGTGCAATCAGAAATAATTAAATATTTGTTAGAAAGCTGAGCAATTAGAGGAATGCGTATGTGTTTCAAACATGATCACGAGAAGAGAATAGAAAAAGAACGAAAGAAAGAGATACCTGTGAATTTCATCTGTTAAAGCTGGCAGAGGACAGAAAAGATAAGCAGGATCAACATTGCCCTGCACGGCGACTTTGTTTCCTAGTCTCCTCCTTCCATCTGCCATGTCAACTGTCCAGTCAAGTCCAATAACATCAACACCAGTACCAATCATTCGTTCCAGGAGACCACCGTTGCCATTGATATACAATACAAGAGGTACCTGAGGGCATTCTTTTCTTACAGCACTTACCACCTGCAGATCAAGCTATCAGAAATGGGCCAGAAAGATTGTTAACTCGCACCAGATTAACCAACATAAGCAACAGAAACCGGTCACATTTACATACATAGCACACAATCTTATATATCACAAAGAACTCAAATTTTAATATCGCAAAAAAAAAGCACTATTACCACTTTAAAAGTGAAATGCAGCTTTTCATGCATAAGTTTAAAGCACCAAAGTGCTGTTTATGTAAATATGAAAGTAGGCGAGAGATATGTAAATAAATAAGAATTGCGTGATATGTATGTAAATTTTCCTTAGAAGATTTATTCCTATATTTTTGATGTGATATTAAAGATTTGAGTGATATGTGTGTAAATATGAAAGCTTAGGTGTGATACATGTAAATTCATAAGAATTGTGTGCTATGTATATAAATTTCCTTTGGAAGATTTATTCTTCTGCCAAGGTTTATATCTGACACGGTCACTAACAGTAAAACAGTGTCGGATGTCATCAGTCTACAAAAATATGGTGTACACAATCATTCCACTTCCACCACATGTTATGAGAAATCATTTGAAGAAGCATGAAAAGAAAAATCCAACGATAGATAACATCGAAGGGATCATCTTCATGGTTGTAAATGAACAATGAACAACTTGATACTCGCTATCAAATCTCATTTATATTAATCCATTTAGAGAATTAAATATTAAAGCTCAACAAATCAAAGAATAAGATTGAACGTTAGCCTACTACTTCATTTAGGTTCATGTATATGTTGATCTGTCCTTTAATAAATAGCTAACTAAAAACTTGATAAAATGATTATTTGAAGGCGGTCTAGTTGCTTATTGATAACTTATTCTATTTATACTATGCATTTCAGAAGTTTTAGTTATTAAATATATAAGTATGAAGAAAATATTTAAAATATATAATGATAATTTTTTAATAAATATTTAATAAAAAATGGAACAAATAACTAAACAAAGATAAAAATATCATTTTGTTTATTCATAAAACATTAGAAATAACGCTAAGTAAATTATAGTCATTTTCAAAAATAAATTATGAATATATGCATTGTTAATAATAAAATTATGTTTATTAAACCATTAGAATCCTATACACAATTAGTTATGCGTGACTACGTTCAAACTACATAAGAAAATTAGTAGAGAAACTTATGCAATATTTTGAAACACATGTCATGCGTAAGCTCAGCTCAAGCTTGAAACTCAAGCTTGAAAACAGATTGAAGTACAATATTGAACAGTAAATGCTAGGCTCAATTCAAATTATTTACAACCCAAATCATCAATATGAGTGGCCTTATGCCACCTACTTGTAGTCTGCTTTTCAAACACTTTATTTTCTTCATTCCAATTAGAGTGTTGCACGCAGTGTGCTTTATATTGAGCAAATCTTTTGGCATAACTTTACAACATTTTGATATATTTTTTTCTTTTATAATACTTCCATACTAACAATATATGCCATCTTATTGATACATTTATATTCTTTCTTGTCCATGTTCAAATCACGTAAGACTATTAAATACCCTTTTATCTTTCGAAGTGTTATTCTCAGCATCCCTACAATATAATAATTTTTCAATTTAAAAATCCTTATTTTACCACAAATTCAACTTAAATTTCTCATTTTTTTACAGCACATCTATCAATGAAATAGGATTGGAGCTAAAGAAATTGGTTTTCAGCTACATGCAATGGTGGGATATAAACATAATAAGAAATAATAATTTATCTATTTATATAAGTCATTCTCTTGCTCTGTATTTGCAATTAATCGTTTGTGGAGTCAAAAAAATCTGTAATTAGTGAATAAAGAGTCATCAAGTTTTGAAAAAAACCAAAAAACTAATACTGTAATGAACTGAAGGTTANTTCAACTAGTTTATAACGATCTTTATGCACTAATTTTAACCATATCAACATTTAAACTATCCTTGTTCCCATTCTAATAATAAACTAACTATTTTATACATTTTTTTTATACTCTCCGTTGTGCATGCCTAAATAACTCAAGCCAATATCCACTGGCCTATTTAATTTCTGTATGGCTATATAATAAATATTGCCTTGAAAACTAAATAGTCTCTCAACAATTTGTAGGTGCTAATTTAATCCTAGAGTATCATATTTCTTTAATTTAGTCCTTCAACTATGCAAAATTGATCCAAAGTAGTCCATCATGAACTAAATTAGAATTCAATTTTTTTTATAATTGATGGGCTAAATTGAGATCTGAGTTTGTAGCATAACTTTCACAAAAAAGTTCATTTTGGATCAATTTTGTATAATCAAGACTAAATTGAAGATTGTGATACTTGAGAATAAAGTGACCGCACACAAATATTTAATAGACTATTTTTGGATTTAATCTATTTATCATCTATCCTTCCTACTTTCACTATGGATCCATCATAACATTCTTAATTTGGCCACAATTATTTTGTAACCATTGAGTTCTTTGTTTTCTAACCCTTAAATCTAAAAATTATTTTTGACCTAATTATAGTTTATAGCACCGTAAAATTCTCCAGGATCTTACTTTACTTTTTGTCAAATTTTGGTCTAATTATTTAATTTTAAATATCAAGAATTAACTAAAGCTACGACTTTATCTATATTTATATAATTTTATATCAGCGATTCAATTTACCTAAATCAATACATCTTGATATCAATTGATCTTCCAGTAACATTGACTAAAACTATTCAATTTTATGCCAACTAAAATTGCACTTAAAGATGATGAATGAAAGATGATTCAGATTAACTAAATTTAATGTTTTTTATTAATCCATCAATTATTCCTTCAATAAACTCATAATATCTTGCATCACTCAATTTTGGTAATTAGATTATTCAAATAAACCTTGACATATTTCAATAATCACATCCATAAGTAAAAGAGAATTTTCATTGCAGTCATTTTAAAACTTTCATTGCCATCACTTATTACAGATCTACTAAATTTAATCTTATTATTATTAATTCATCACTTATTCTTCAATAAACTCATAATATCTGGTATCGATCAATTTTGGTAATTGGATTATTCAAATAAACCTTGCTATATTGAATAATCACATCCATAAGTAAAAGAGAATTTTCATTGCAGTCATTTTAAAATTTTCATTGCCATGTCATAATAAAAAGTCATCCTTAAGAGAATTTGTAACTCCTTTTTTTTCAGAACAAATAAAGGGCAAACCAAAATGCATGAAGCTCCTACAAAAGTAGGGTCCAGACAAGTTTACACTTACATTTCCGTGACTCAAATACATGATCTCTAGGGTTGAAATGGAGGCAGACATTATGACAAGCCCACAGTCTGACAGGTCATATTTGCTTCGCACCAATATCAATTTCCAAGATACAAGGCAGAGAAAGCAATCAGCACAGCACTGGCTTACACATTGGTGAAAGACACTAAGAAAATAGAATCAAACAAAACATACATGAGAATCATGAAACAAAACAAACTTAGCCAACACCTGTGGACCTCTTATAGCCTTTTCGCCTACTAAAATTTGCTGGCCATTTTCAGTATCTTTTTCCATATTATCATTGTTTGTACATAAATAAGAGCCTGAAAGATCGCAATTCATTTATATAACATATTGGAATAGCACTGAAAGAAAAATAAACATTAAATATGAATGGTACATGGAAAACCTTCCTAATGAGGTTAAAAGTGCATGCACAAGCAAATTTCCCTGATGAACAAAATAAACATTAATTGAAAATCCTACCTCCTGAATGTACGGCCTTGACCATTGCTCCCAAGCATGTGGAGGTATCTGTCCACCCCATGAATCAAAAATCTGTATGCATTGTGCTCCAGATTTTACTTGAAAGATGATGTACTCAGAAATTGCTCGTGTGAGATGAGAAAGTAGAGTCTTTAACACATGTGGTGCAGTATGGCACATGCTTTTAATAGTTGCATAAGTCCGAGTAGTACCCCCTTCCACAATATAAGTAGCAATTGTCCATGGTGATCCAACAAAACCAAGAACTGCTGCATGCTCTCCAACCTATAAGAAATGACAGATAAATATAATTAAATCAAAATAAGACTTTATGAACACAAATCATCATCCAGATTCTTGATCATCCTTATCAAATTACATGGCGTGGCTTTGGTCTGCTTTAGGAATCCCCTCAATTCATTCGCATTAATTACTAAGATTTTTAATTCTGTTTTGCACCATCTATTGCAAAATTACTAACCGTGATATCCTTAGTCTACTTAGTTTCCTGCATAATTTTCCACTATATATTTATTCTCCTATATTATTTGTGCATCTTATATTCTACATAATACATGCCCAATTACCGAATCTAATTGTTGCTGCCTAATTACTAAAGGTGTTATGCTGATCATATTCTAATATAATCTTCTCTCTCTATCCTTACATAACTTTTACCACATCAATCTGAATATATTCATTTCTGCTACACCAATGTGACTATTACCAACATTACTATCATTGCCCGGTACCAAAATTCATATAAAACGATTAAATAAAATTTAAATTTTAGAAAAATTACCCCTCAAATTATATAAATTTTCTTATTCAGCAACACTTTAGAGCATTCCTATGTTTAAACCACTCAATTTTAATTCTAAAAAATTATGTCATTACTTATCTCCGCATTCTCTAATATAAGACATCCAATAACAACAACAACAACAACAACAACAAGCCTTTATCACACTAAGTGGTGTTAGCTACATGAATCATTTTTCTTGCGTCCTATTGATTGTCATATTTCATTTAATTCTAAAAATTTAAGATAATTTTTTTATACAATATGTCCAAGTCTTTTTAGGCCTGCCTTTATCTTTCTTAACATAAGTTGAATCTAAAACATCTACTCTCCAAATCGGATCATCAGATGGTCGACGTTTAATGTGAGCAAACCATCTAAAGACGACTCTCTCTATTCTTGTCCTCCCTAGGAGCTACACCAACCATATCACAGATATATTCATTTCGCATTTTGTCTCTAAGTGTCAAGCCACCCATCTACTTAAGCACACAAAATCATATAAAATTTTTCTTTTATATGAAAATTTTTTCAGTCTAACCACCATCTTATAAAATTTTTCTTTCAGTCTAAGAAGGTACATTTCTAACACACAAAATCATGACAAGAATATAAGACATCCAAAATAAAAAATTATCAAACGAAAGTTAGCATTGCCAAAATTGCGTTATATTCAAGGTTCTCTAAATAAAAGCAACAAAAAACAATAAAAAATTGGGACACATAACGATAGAATAGTCCTATTAAAAATTCACTAAGTATATCAAGTCAGGTGAAATAAGAAATCGAATGTTGATAGAGATATCAAAACTAAGATTACAGTCAGAACACATTAAACTAACAACTATAAAAACATTACAACAAAGTGTTTTCCTTTTAGAATTGATAAGAATATCATGCGAAATACAAATAAGAAATGGATACGACCAGCTATGCATCCCAAATCAAATTAAGAAATCCCCATTAATGAACTTGAGGCCTGTTTCAGGCAGTGGTTTTCGGGCGGTGAGTCCTTGGGCCGCTAATTTGTGTCGTTTAGGGCGGCATTTTTGCTCGCGGCGGCCACACCGTTTAGCAAAACGTGGGCCGCGGGTTCATCCCCGCGGCAGGCATTTCTTCTCCGATATTTTACACGCTTTCCCCTGAATTCCACCCCACGTTCGTATTATGCCTTTACCTTCCCCGCGGAACTCCTGCTTCCTCTGCCCTAACCCGTCGTTCCGAGCACCGTCTTCTTCCGGTATCATCTTTCTCCATATTCCCTTTGAGAAATTTTCATTTCTCGTGGATTTGCACCGCATAGCAAATTTTTCGTTCATATTTCTGATATCACAATTTAGCATATTTTTCATTCACACACACACACTCTCTCTCTCTCTCTGAAGTAAGACAGTGAAATAGATAGCCTCAGAAAATTACTGTTACAACATATTATGCATAGCTACTGATACCCCTTGTGGCATATAATGAAAAAAAAATTGTAAGAAAGGGTAACAGATCATCTTTGTCATCATTTTTATGCTCACTGCTACGAAACATATGTAGTTTTGGCCTATTTGAGCATGCTCAGGCAAATCGAGTTGCAAATGTTATATTTAAAAAATCATATTTTTCAATCACACACACACTCTCTGAAGTGAGACAGTGAAATAGATTGCCTCAAAAAATTACTGTAAAGACATATTAGGCATAACTACTAATACCACATGGGGCATATAATGAGAAATTATTGGGAGAAAGGGCAACAGATCATCTTTGTCATCATTTTATGCTCGCGGCTATGAAACATATGTAGAATTTCATGATTTGTTACTAAAATTTAGGATTAATACCAAGAAAAGCATATTTTTCAATAACACACTCTAAAGTAAGGCAGAGAAATAGAAAGTCTCAGACAATTTTTGCGAAAGCATATCATGCATAATTACTGCTACCCCTTGGGGCATATAATGAAAAATTATTGGGAGAAAGAACAATAAATCATCTTTACCATCGTTTTTATATTCACTGCTACGAAATATATGTAGAATTTTGTGCTTTATTATTGAAATTTAGAACTAATACCGCTTGGGGCACACTTAGAACAAGAAAAACATATTTTTAATCACACACACTGAAGTAAGGCAGGAAAATAGATAGCCTCAAATAATTACTACGAAAGCATATCATTCATAGCTACTGATATCCCTTGGGACATATAATGAGAAATTATTATGAGAATATGCAACAAATCATATTAGTCATCTTGGAGGATACAATGAGAGATTATTTGGAGAAAGGGCAACAAATCATTTTTGTCATCAATTTTATACTCACTGCTAGAAAACATGTGGAATTTCATGCTTTGTGACTGAAATTCAGTAGTAATACCACGTGGAGGATTCTTATGAGAAAAAAAACATATTTTTCATCACACTCTGAGGTAAGGTAGTGAAGTAGATATCCTCAGAAAATTATTGTGATGACATATTATGATAGAAACTGATACACCTTGGGGCATATAATGAAAAAATATTTTAATAAAGGGCAACAAATCATTTTTGCTATCATTTTTATGCTCACTATTAGGAATTTATGTAGAATTTTATGCTTTGTGACTGAAATTCGGTAGTAATGCCATGTGGAGCATTTTTATGAGAAGAAAAGTATATTTTTCAATCACACACACCCTGAACTGAGGCAATAAATAAATAGCCTCAGAAAAATACTGTGAAGACATATTATGCATAGAGACTGATAACTCTTGAGGCATATAATGAGAAAATATTCTAAGAAAGGGCAACAGATCATTTTTGTCATCATTTTTATGATCATTGCTAGAAAATATGTAGTTGTGGTATGTTTGAGTGATGTTATTGCAGCATTATTGAGATGTTAGTAGAGTGGTAAAATAACATCTTGATAACACCCCAATAATACCACAATAAGACTGCAATAATATAGCAAAAACACCATATAATGCATAGCTACTCATATCCCTTGAGACATAATGAAAAAATATTGTAAGAAAGAACATCAAATCATCTCTATCGTCATTTTTATGCTCACTGCTAGGAAACCTATGTAGAATTTTATGTTTTGTGACTGAAATTCAATAGTAATACCACCTGGAGCATTCCTATAAGAAGAAAATCAAATTTTCAATCACGCACTCTAAAGTGAAACAATGAAGTAGATGGCCTTAAAAAATTACTGTGATGGCATCTTATGCATAGGAACTGATACTTCTTGGGGTATATATTGAGAAAATATTGCAAGAAAGGGCAACATATCATCTTTGTTATCATTTTTATGCTCACTTCTAGGAAACAATGTAATTGTGGTTTATTTGAGTGATGTTATTGTGGCATTATCGAGGTGTTACTGGAGTGGTAAACTAACATCATAATAACACTCCAATAATACCACAATAAGATTAAAATAATGCAACAATAACACGATAAAATTCATAGCTACTGATACCCCTTGGGGCATCTAATGAGAAAATATTGTATTTTTATGATCACTGCTAAGAAACATATGTAGTTGTAGTCTGTTTGAGTGGTGTTATTACGATATTATTGAGAAATTATTGGAGTAACAAAATAACATCATGATAACACCCAATAATACCACAATAAGACTATAATAATACATCAATAACACCATATAATGCATAACAACTGATATCCCTTAGGGCATATAATGAGAAAATATTGTAAGAATGGGCAACTAACCATCTTTGCTATCAGTTTTATGCTCAGTGCTAGAAAACATTTGTAGTTGTGAATTGTTTGAGCATGCAAATGAGAAAATATTGTAAGGGGCAACATACCATGTTTGCTATCATTTTTATGTTCACTGCTAGGAAACATATGCAACTGTGGTTTATTTGAGTGGTGTTATTGCGACATTATTGAGGTGTTATTGGAGTAGTAAAATAAAATCATGATAACACCCCAATGATACCACAATATGACTACTATAATACAATAATAACACCATTTAATACATAGCTACTGATACCTCTCGGGGCATATAATGAGAAAATAATGTAAGAATGGACAACAAACCATCTTTACTAGCAGTTTTATGCTCACTGCTAAGAAACATTTGTAGTTGTAAACTGTTTGAGCATGCAAATTAGAAAATATTGTAAGAAATGACAATTGGCCATATTTGCTATCATTTTTATGCTCATTAATAGGAAACATATATTTTTGGTATGTCTAAGCATGTTCATGAATCCCTGTTTTTCAAAACTTTGCTTAGACAATTACTATGACAGCAAATTATGCATAGTTATTGATACACCTTGGGGCATATAATAAGAAAATATTGTGAGAAAGGATAACATATCATCTGTGCCATCATTTTTTATGCTCGCCGCTAGAAAACATATGTAGTTGTAGACTGTCTGAGCATGATCATGTGTACCAGTTTAAATTTTATACTAGAAAAATATTTTTTCAATCACACATTATCTGAAGTGAACCATTGCATCAGATAGCCCCAGAAAAATTGTGGTAGAATATTATGCATGGCAAATGTAATTAATTGCTCTTACCACTTTCATGAGACATATACGGTTGGCATGTTCTTATTTTGCATGTTTGTTTTTCTATCATAGTAATAAAATGACTAAGACCAAAGAGGTTGGTATGCTCGCATTGTGGGATAAGGAAATCAAAAAAATATTTTGTGACCTTCGCCTCATCGGCATTGACCTAGGAAGTAAGCCAACTACATATTTCAACAAAGAGGGATGACAAATATTGTTAAAAAATTCGAGAGTGCAGGCAGAGAGTATGAACGGATGCAATTGAAGAACAAATAGAATCAATTCCAGAAGGATTGAAAATTTTGGAAGAAATTGAAGAGATGATCAACGGACTTGGGTTGGATCCGGTGAAGCGAACAACTGATGCTCCGGAGGGGTGGTGGACATAAAGTCGTGCAGTAAGATTTTTTTTTTCATATCCTCTAATTCGGTCAATTTCATTTTTATTTAATAGCGTATGTTATGATCTTGTAGATGGTGCCCGCTGCGAAGAAATTTAAACTTTATGGGCTTGAGCCCGAGTTGGAAGAGAAATTGGACCGAATGTTTGGAAGTATTGTTCCTACAGGAAAATATGCAGGTGCGCCCGATGAAACAGAGTTTTGTGGCACCCAAGTGAACTTGGCAGTCGACCTATCAGATGATTCAACCAAAGTACCCTACCCGGACCTCCATGAAGTCGAGTCAACCTGTCGTTTTAAGCGTCTGCGAGTAGATAGTAAAAAAGAAAGGTGAAGCTGCTTGCGCCAGAAATCAGATATCACAACTGGTAGCTTCTTCCTACGTTGAACCACATACAGCACAGAAACATTCCATCGAGAAGGTGGTGCAATTTTGAATGCAGATATGAAAATATCAAAGGTATGAAAACGTTCTGGTAAGGAAGAAGCTGATTATAGAGCGAGTATTTCAATTTCCAGAGGATAGGATTATTGTAGAAATTGAAGCAGGGGTGGATGAGTTTTTGTTATATCGTCGGCGTCGTTGTTGTCTCGCTCGTTCGTGAGCTCTGCGTGAACGCAAAAGAATCTGTGGGCGGGGGAGCCTTCATGCTAGGAAGCTGATTCTTTTGATCCTATCACCATAAATGATCTTGTTGGCCTCCCCGACATTCCTGATTGCGATTTCAAGCAATTCCCGCCTCCCAATTATCAAAAGATTATAGCCTTCCTCACTGACTTCACCGGTCAATGGAAGGTTCGTTCTAGGGAAGAGGTCTAAGACACCCTTGCATCATTTATGCTCTGTGTTATAGAGAATGGGCAACAGGAGGAAGTGGAGAAAAGAAGTTAGTGTCACGGAAGCAGATCACCAGGACCACCTTTTCTTCTGCTAGCCCTGCGTGGGGTTCATCTCGAGAGAGAAGAAAGTTTCTTGCAGTGTCCCGAGCCTTTGCAGTGAGACCCTTCAAGTGTCGAGATAATGAGGCGCTTGAAGGATGTCTCTGGAGATATACGATGCCCGCAAGCAGACACAACACTGTGTGGAGCGGCATCAACAATAGTATGGATACATGCACCGATGCATTTAAGAAGTGTAGTGATCTCTACCGTCAGTGAACTTCCCAAATGCATCTTCATTCAAGCTTTATGTTCCGAATGATGACGACATGAAGGAGACCAACAGTGATTAGGCGACTCTGGCATTGTCATGTGTTTGCACTCAGTGAGAAGATTAAACGCAGTTGAGTCTTTGCACCTTTCATATGAGAGGAGTGTAGTTCGAGTGGTTGTGGCAGTGGCGTAGGCGACTACTGCAATTTTGTGTGTCTTGTATCATGTGTCTTTATGTTGTTGTCCCTACTGATCCTACATGACCAGTTTCTCCGGTGGGGCTACTGCATTATTGCTTAGCTGCAATAGTGAGTGTTGATTTCTATGAGTGTGTTGTTGCTCCTGCTAATTACCTCTGACACATTTTTGTACCTGTTTTTTATTTTCATATATATAGTAAGATTTATATTGTTGCGGTGTTGATTACTTTTTTTTTAATGATTTTACCTATTAAACTTTGTACTTCGCTTTCAGAGATTCATGTGACTATCCTGCCATTACTTTTTCCCACACTTACCTATTTTTTATTTACGGTTACTATCCGTTATCCATGTGTTAAAAATAATGACGGAAAAGAAGTACCTTATTATGAAGCTCAAGGGTAATTAACATAGTTCAGTAAAAAATTAAATTTTCATTGGACAATTCCTATCAGACATGCTCATTAATTCAAACTGTTTATCATAATATATTAAAAGAAGATAACTGTCATTTAAAAAAATTAAATTTAACAAGTTAATAACAAAATTCTACCCTTAACAACTTCACACATTACTTAAAAGAACCAGCAGACAATTAAAAAGGTATAATGTAAGTGTTAAGTTGCAACCCAAGAATATCTACAATTTTTTTTCAGTGCACTTTAACTAAATTAATGTGACCTTAAGTTTTAACTAGAAAAGATAACTTGGCAGTAGAGCATTAAAATATCAAGTTTTGAATTTTTTACTTCTTAAAAAACATTACTTTTCTTCACATTTAAAATTAGAAAAGAAAGATAAAAGTTGTCAAATAAATATAGTAATTCTTAGGAGAAAAAAAATGGAAAAAAATTGAAAAAGCACAAAAGTAAGAAAATTCCTAAGAAAAAGCTTCAGGTTGACACAACAAAAATTCAAGAAAAGAAAAAGAATTAAGAGATTTAGTGAGACTTAAATGATAAAATATTGTTGTGCTTCTTTAATGAAAAACCACTTTAAAATGTTATTTTCAAGGAAAAGAGTTAAGGAAATATTAATTTAGCTAAAATTCATTGAAACTATATTAAAGGCATTCATAATAAGTGAAAAGACCTAAATTAACATCGATTTAAGAATCTATGGAGTTTTCTTAAGAATAAAATGAAGGGAATTAAGAAAAGATCAATAACGAACTGATGCTATAACGATATTTAATACTATTAATAGCTTCTAATAAACATGTTGAATAATTAAAATCCTATAGCAATGTCGATTCAATTCATAATATCTAACTGAGTCATGTGATTACTTGAGGGCCAGTAATAGGGTAAGTTTTAGGGTATTGACATACGTCAATTTTACGTGATTTTACCTGCATTTTTCCTACATTTTATATGTTACTTTTATTTATTTATCACAGATTTACGCTTGAGAAAAGTTTTTGTTAATGCTGTGCAGGCTGCAAGGTTGAATACGAACAATTTGGAACGAGAAAACCAAACAAAAAGTATCCCAAAGCAGCATGACCATGATTAGAAATGGTGTAACCACACCATGTATCGAAGGGTTGTGACGTGACCACGCCCACAATCAGGCATGGCCACGCCGCCCTTACAGTTCTGTGCATGGCCACGACAATTATGGGCATGCCATCACGACGAGCGGGAAAACACTTTAAGAAGGACATTTAATGGCCCAAGCTATGATTCTTGCTATAAAATTGATTCCTATGGCTTCTTGGAGGAAGATTTGCACCATAGAAGGCTTGGAAACTACTAGAGGAGGATTTGTGGAGAGAATTTGAGTTCTTTCTTGAGGGTTCTGTTCCTCCTCTTGGTGGAAACTTAAAAGAAGGATTTTTCTTTTGTTTTGTGAGTTGTGAAAGTTTTGTATGAGGGAGAGTTGTTGTCGTCAATAAGTAAACAAATTATTGTAAGTCTTTCATGTATTTGTTGCTTGCAATGTATTCTTGCATATTTTTTTCTGCTATGGTTTTCTCTGCGATGCATGGCTAAATTCTTCTTTGTGTTTTTGGGATGTAGAGAGTAGTGGATTTATCGTGATTTTTCCGTAATGTTTTTCCATTAAGTGTTTTCTTCGAGCTTCCATGGTCGTGTTGTTGGTAAATCTCCGAACTTAATTTACTCAGTCTGGCCAACTAGGAAGTTAAAATGTTTTGTGAAACTACGATATCTACCCATGGCGTAGTGGAAACGAAGGGTTAACCACAGAATTCCGAAAGGATAGACATATTAAAGTGGAATTTTGCAATCATTCCAAAGGATCGAAAAAGCCATGTGGAAAGTCGTAGGAATTGAGGAAACCTCAACTTCATGGATTCTAAGCTCCTTTAGGCCTAAACATAGGCATAAAGATTATTTTTTAGCATACACCAATTCTAATGATTCCCTTCATTTTAACTAGCATATCTTAGAAGGCATAAAAGAGACCCGCATACATTTTTTAGTTCAGTTGTCAGCCACAAGCATACATTCTTTGTTCGGGGAACATCTTATTTCATTTATAATAAAAATCATGTTCTGAAATTTTAAAACAAACTTAAAAGAAAAAAAAGAAAAGAAAGGAAAAAAAGCTGTATAACTTAAGTGATGGAAATAATGCTTCATGAAAAAAGTAAAAACTATTGTTTAAGTTAATATACCTCAGATCTCAAGATCTTNCGATGACACGTTCAAGCTTTATTATGATTGCTTTAGGGATGTCATTATTTTTTTTCTAAGTTATAGACTAAATAAATATATTTTATGTTGTGCTCCTTTTGTTGGTGTGAACCACCATTGGCAAAATATTCTCTTTAAAGTTGATTTTTGTTAGATGAGATAATTGATTCGTTCAACTGGCTATTTAAAACATTTATCTGTAAATTGATGATAAACACCAAATAACTATCCTTACTGATCGGGATCAAGCAATGGCAAGAGTTATATAAGATTCTTGGCCACATACTCATAGATTATTTCAACGATATATTTTATAGGAGATTCCCTTCAAAAGTTCATTATAGTGTGAGTAATAAGACATTCAACGATCTTTTCTACAAATGCATGGTCAAATGCAACTTCGATGAGAAGTTTCAAAAAAATTTAGGTTGTCATGATTGATAAGGGAAATCTACATGATAATGTTTGGCTAGATGATTCGTACACATTATATATAAGTGGTCAATAGCCTTTAATAAAGAAATATTTGGAATGAGAACCTTATCAACAGAAAGAAGTGAGTCCACAAATAATTTTTGTTATGGTATCTCCAAGTTTATTATCTATTGTTTTCTGGGAGTTGAAAATGTGATGAAAGCATGGAGACAAAATGAAAAATGAGTAGAATTTTCAAATGTGCTCAGTCTGTAGTTGGTTCCATTGCTAAAAGCGCANTAAAGAAGTGAGTCCACAAATAATTTTTGTTATGGTATCTCCAAGCTTATTATCTATTGTTTTCTGGGAGTTGAAAATGTGATGAAAGCATCGAGACAAAATGAAAAATGAGTAGAATTTTCAAATGTGCTCAGTCTGTAGTTGGTTCCATTGCTAAAAGCGCAATTTTGAGGCCCACGGCTTCATTTTATTCAAGGAAGTTGTATTAAATGTTCGAGAAACAGTTTTCAAATGGTTATATGATCTTGCTATATAATTCTCTACAAATGATGCTTTAGAATTTTACGTTAAAAGTTTTGATAATCTGGGGACAAACAAACCTTGGATTGTTAAATTTGAGAATTCTAATTCCGAAATTAATTGCAACCGTAAAAAAATTTAAAATGATGGGGGTTATTATGTGCCCACTATCTACAAGTTCTCAGTTTAAAAAATATAACCAAGATACCCGAGAAATACCTCATTTTATGATGGTGTATTTATGCTAAAAGGGATATCAATAACTATTATATATATATATATATA
>JXCR01018970.1:62858-92937 GCA_002079205.1 Phalaenopsis hybrid cultivar
TATATATATATATATATATATATATATATATATATAAAACTGGCACAAACGAGGAATGATTATTCAAGTAGACTCATTTTTCACGCACACGACCAAAAGTTTTCATATCAAATTATTGCTAAAGCACAAGGAAATGAAGAAGCTGAGCAATACATGTTAGAATCACTGAAAAAATTATCCATTGATGTTGATGGTATAGGTGGTCTTTCTATATTTAGCGGGAGAGTATCTCAGTCGAGCCAAAAATTGAATAAATAAAATTAATCAATAAAGAATGCAATTTTTGTGCAATGAAAGTGATTCTAGCTACTCACATGTTACTCATCAAATAGGTTAGCTACTCCTACCAAATGAAAACAAGGTCAAAGAAAGAAAGTAACAAAATTAAGATGGAATTGTCACTGATAAATTCATAATGTCTCTTATAAAACTCAAGACCGGATTAGACACGAGCTGTATTGGACTCGTCAATGCAAGTACTACAAGAGAACATACATGTCTAACCATAATGAGAAGTTAAGGAATCATCTCCCTCATGACACATACAAAGATGAAATCAAAGCACTAACAATCTAAACATCCACCAATCATCAATCAAAATGATCAATATACACTAAAGAGAACACAATACAACACTAACAATCATGACTCTTAAGCATACTAAATCAAACCACACTGATAACTATGAGTTGCCTCTCATAAAAAGCTTGGTTTAACGTCGCTAGCCCGACAAATGATTTCGGTCGGATCAAAATTCTAATTAAATAATTATTGATCAATCACCCAATATTTTCCAAATCTAGGGATTCCTACAAAGTTCTCGAGTTTAAAATTTTCTTTTAGCTCTTCCTTTTCAGATTGATTCATATCATTTTTCCTCATATTTCATTCTAGATCCAATATTCTTATAGTGGTTTTCTCAATTTTCATATTAATATCATCCTTAAGTTTTATAAGAAATGAATCTTTATAATATACTTCATGATCTCCCAAATTATAGATCAGATTCTCTCTAGATAATTCAGATTCTGGATCAAATTCTTCTAGGTTATTCTTGTCTTTCAATTCTTCCCCTTGGTACTGGATAAATGGTATAGGTGGTCTTTCTATATTTATCTTAGTTGAGGAAATAAGTTTTTCTAATTTAGTAGGAATTTTTTTCATTGGTCTTTCAATATCCTTATCCTCATTTCTAAACTCAAAGTTCTTTTGAAACATATCCTCGAATTCTTTTCTAAATATTTGTTCGATAATTTTAAATTGCTCATCAATCATCTACTTAAGGTTCATCTTAGAATCACTAGATAGAATCTCTTGGGGGTAACTGTTAATTGCCTTAATAATCAGCCCTAGCATCAGAATTTCATTCATTTTGTTTGTATACCATGAAATATGTCGTTCAGCGACTTTGAATAACTCTTTCATAGGAGATATTTTACTGATTTCATCATTCAATTCAGGTTCATCTTGTGATTGAATCGAACATGAAGATATAAAGACTGGTGGTGTAGATGAATTTTCTATATATGTAGGTTTTAAAATCGTATGGGGTATATTCATTTGAAGTTCATGAGATTTTTCAATAGATGAAATTAAAAGTTAACTATTTTCAGTAACGTCCATCATTTCACACCTCTCTTGAACATACATACAATCGTCTTTAAACAATATTTTAGACTTGTCATGAAAGAATTTCGATCTCATCTATTAATCTACTCTCAAAAATTTTTTTGGAAATGGTCTTTACCTATATAATCAACTTCATCCATAAAAAAAATCTTTATATTTTTTCTTAGCTGGATACTTCATAGTCTTTAACACATCAAAAGTAGTTTCGTGGTCATTAATATTCATAGTCAACTTTTCTTTTTGCACATCTATCATAGCTTGCCCAATAACAAGAAAAAGGTATCCCTAAAATAATGGGATTTTATTTATCTTCCTTCATATCTAATACAATAAAGTCATAGGAAAGATAAATTTATCCACTTTAACAAACACATTTTCTATAACCCCTTTTTGATAAATGATAGATCGATCAGTTAGCTGAAGGGTTACAGTAGTGGGAGAAATATCAGCTAAGTTTAACCTTCTAAATATGGATAGAGGCATCACATTAACGCTCGTTCCTAAATCACATAAAGCTTTTTCACATTATCTTTCTCCAAATACACAAGGAATTGTTAAGCTAGAAGGATCTTTAAGCTTCTTAGGATATTTTTTTCTAAAATATAGCGCTACACTCCTCACTTAGTGCAACTTTCTCGTAATCCCCAATTTTCCTTTTCTTTTTTAATATCTCCTTCATAAATTTTACATAATTTGAATTTTTTTCTAAAGCTTCAATGAAAGGAATATTTATCGTTAACTTCTTAAGTACGTCAATGAACTTTGAAAATTGTTTATCCAACTCATGCTAAGTGTTTGAGGAAATGGAGGTGGTGGTCTTTCTAAATTGAATTTAGTTTGAGATATTAATTTTTCCATGTCTTCGGGTCTTTTATTTTTCTTTGTTTCTCTCACAACTCCTTTCTCTTTTCTGATCACATCCTCTATCTCTCTTCCACTTCTTAATTGGAGAGCTTCTATTTGTTCATTATTTTTCTCTTTAGGGTTGATCTTAGTGTTGCCAAGAATTGTTCATTGGGGTCTATTGCTAAGTGAATTAGCAATTTGTTCAAGTTGATTCTCTATGTTTCTAATTGCAGCATTTTGAATTTGCAACTGGTTTCTCATTTGCAATACCACTTCTTTTATAGGCATCTTCTTATCCTCAAATTGTTGACCATTGTCAGAGTATGGTGGATATGAAGGTCTATAGTTTGTGTTCCCCTGATTATTCCAACTCCATTAGGATTTGAATGATTATTTTTCCCATTATTGGTTTCCACCCCAAGTAGTGTGATTCCAGTTAAAATTAGGATTGTTCTTCTAACCTGGGCTATAAAAGTTAGAATGCGAGTTTTTTATGGTATTTAAAGTCTCATATGATAAGTTAGAATCAATCATATGCTCTAATGAACTTTCCTCACTTACTGGAGTAAATTGAGGCTGGTTCATTCCAAATTGGTCCAACTCCTTGATATTACAGCAACCTGAGATGCAAGAATTGCAATCGCATCTGTATCATGAACATTGGCTTCATTTTTAGGATTTACCCTTGTAGAGGGTCATTGAAATTCATTTGTAGTCATTTCTTCAATTAACGCATATGCTTCATTAAATGGTTTTGACATTAATGATCCACCAACAGCAGCGTCAATTATAAACCTAAGGGATTCTACTAACCAATAGTAAAAAGTTTGAATGATTAACTAATTGGGCAAAGCATAATTTGGACACTTTCTTAGGAGTTCCTTAAATCTTTCCTAAGCTTCGTATTTTGATTCTCCTTTATACTGACAAAATGAGATAATATCGTTTCTAAGTTTAGTAGTGTTTGAAGGTGGAAAATACTTAGCTAGGAATTTCTGAGTTAACTCAACCCAAGTTTTAATAGAGCTAGGTGCTAATGAGTATAACCACACTTTAAACGTATCTCTAGTGAGAAAGAAAAAAGCCTTAGTCTAATAACATCGTCTGACATGTCATTATAACGAAATTTAGCACAAAGTTCTAGAAAATTGGATAAGTGTAAATAGGGATCCTCCAAATAAGTTCCCCCAAAATGGTTGTTATGCGCCAGTTGGATAATATCTGGATTTATTTCAAATGAGCCAGCTTCTACGATAGGGGTTTGTATACTTGAGTGAATTTCTCTCGTAGGATTTATATAATCCCTCAAAGATTTATGATGATTTTCCACGTTATTATTTTGAATGTTTTCCATTTTCATTTCTAGTTCTTCAAGTCCTTTCTGTTTTTTTATTTTTCTCATTTTTTTCTAATTCAGGATCATAAGGCAAAAGGCTTGCAGATTCTTTATTTCGCATACGCAACATAGCAAACAAAATATTAACAATTAAACAAACAAAAGAAAAAATATATTCAACACAACAAAACATTTTCACAAACTTATTTTTGACACAAACAATTTTATCACAATACTTTTTCATATAAAAAACATTTTTCACACAAAAAGAGTTTTTATGACACTATAATTTTTNATATATTCAACACAACAAAACATTTTCACAAACTTATTTTTGACACAAACAGTTTTATCACAATACTTTTTCATATAAAAAACATTTTTCACACAAAAAGAGTTTTTATGACACTATAATTTTTTCAAGTCTAAATCTAATTATTTAAACTAAAATTATCCTAAATTTCTTACCGAAGCTTCCCCGACAATGGCGCCTAAAACTTGATGTCCCCCTAGCATGTGTTGTTTTGGTGTCTATTTTATATCAATTCAATTCCCTTGAGATGATGTCAAAAACTTGACCTGACCCGTAATTACGCAGTAATTTAGCTTTCAAAAGACGGCAAAAAACTTTACCCAATTNCTCCTAAAGTTCTTACCGAAGCTTCCCCGACAATGACGCCTAAAACTTGATGTGCCCCTAGCATGTGTTGTTTTGGTGTCTATTTTATATCAATTCAATTCCCTTGAGATGATGCCAAAAACTTGACCTGACCCGTAATTACGCAGTAATTTAGCTTTCAAAAGACGGCAAAAAACTTTACCCAATTTATATTTAGTGGCTAATATGCAAAATTAAAATGTTATAAAATATAGAACATAGGTCACACACTATGGGTTATACGTAAGTGCACGCATCACTTCAAGTAATATAGGATTTTCTGATTAAGCCCCAAATATTGATCCCACGAGGAAGCGATGCAAGATGTCCTTAGTCAAATTCCAGTNATATGGGTTATACGTAAGTGCACGCATCACTTCAAGTAATATAAGATTTTCTGATTAAGCCCCAAATATTGATCCCACGAGGAAGCGATGCAAGATGTCCTTAGTCAAATTCCAGTCAACTATGATTAGTCCTTAGTTTGGAATGTCGATTAAAATAAAGTTTTATCTAGCAACTAATCCTAAATGCGAATGTTAAATGTAAGGATATTAACTATTCTTAAATGTAAATATTAATTCTAAAGATAACCTTTTTGGATGAGTTGGTTTATAGAACTTTAAGATGTTAAAAATTACTATTCTTATGTAGCGCGTTGTATAATGTAAATGCATGAGATATATTAAATATTGTATGTGCTAAATAGGAACAATTTTAATTATCTACCCTGATTCAGTATTATAGAAAATCATTGGTTAATCTTAGGTTTAATCCCTAAATCAGTAGCTAGGCTAGGAGGATACTGGCTTCCACTCCAGAGCTCTCACTTCCCTTCCCCTGAAGGCTAACTCTCGCTTTAGTTTTTAAATACTAAGATCGAATTGGGGATTTTTTGTCTGTCACCCTAAAAATCTCCAATTCTACACCCAATAAAGTATGGTTTCCTATTTAGTTGCACTTAATCCCATGAACAAAATACTTCTTCATGGACTTAAATGTGATTCTCACTCTGTTGTAGAACTCATACTTCATTTCCTGGATCATATGTTTCACAACATATTTTAACAATTCAATTGGTCAGATCAAAAAGTAAATTAAGAGCAGAGTTGAAAAACCATCACAATTTATAATTAAAACTTCTTCTAGCATGCATCCCAATATCCTAAACATGAATCCTACTTATTGAAAAAGAAAAGTAAAAGTAAAATAATGGCATAATCTTCTTATGCCACTATTTTCAAAAAATAAAAAAGAGTAAGAGAAACACATCACAAAGCACGGAAAAAACACAACGAAAAACTTCATTAAATCAAAGTAAATCCACTAGACAAGTGTTTACAAAATCATAAGATAATGAAGAATACAATACTTAGTTTTTTTCCCGTGAAAGAAAGATGAAAATCTCTCCCACAAAGTCTCCCATTGATCCATGCAATGCTAGAATATTCCCTTACAGATTCTCTCAAAATCCCCTCATCAATCCTCCAAAAAGGTAGAAATCTACATTTCTACTACTATTCGAAGATCATTAAATATTCTCCACATTTTTTCACTCACACACACCANGGAAAGAAAGATGAAAATCTCTCCCACAAAGTCTCTCATTGATCCATGCAATGCTAGAATATTCCCTTACAGATTCTCCCAAAATCCCCTCATCAATCCTCCAAAAAGTTAGAAATCTACATTTCTACTACTATTCGAAGATCATTAAATATTCTCCACATTTTTTCACTCACACACACCACTTTTTATGACATAAAAACACTCTATTAAAGTGTAGGGACAAATTCCCAAAGAGATGCCTCAAGCAACCTTACAAAAAACTTCCAAATACATTGAATCTTCTAGAAATTCACCCAGGATCGCATCCAAACCATCTCGGACGCTGTCGGTGCTATTTTCTAGTTGTTTTTTGCATTCTGGCGTTGTCAGCGCCGGTTCTGGCGCCATCGCCGCCCACCCTACGCAGCTCCTCCATTTTGCTTCGTTTGGCTCTATTTTAGCCTTGTTTTGTCCTGTTTCAGTTGTGTTGTGTTCCTAACAGATAGACCTACAAAATAAGCATAAAAATAACTTTCCTTTAAAGTGTAATTTCATTAAAAAATGTGTGAGAAGCGTAAAAGAGATTAATCATAGAATAACATATCAAAATGTGTCAGGATAGAATTTTCTTTCTTGCTCATTTTTGCTCCAATTTGCACTGTTTTTGCTTCTTTTTCTCCAAAACTTCATTTTTTGTCCTTGAAATAAAAAATATACAAAATAACTTCTTTTAAAGTGTAATATTATTAAAAATNTACCCAGGATCGCATCCAAACCATCTCGGACGCTGTCGGTGCTATTTTCTTGTTGTTTTTTGCATTTTGGCGTTGTCAGCGCTGGTTCTGGCGCCATCTCCGCCCACCCTACGCAGCTCCTCCATTTTGCTTCGTTTGGCTCTATTTTAGCCTTGTTTTGTCCTGTTTCAGTTGTGTTGTGTTCCTAACAGATAGACCTACAAAATAAGCATAAAAATAACTTTCCTTTAAAGTGTAATTTCATTAAAAAATGTGTGAGAAGCGTAAAAGAGATTAATCATAGAATAACATATCAAAATGTGTCAGGATAGAATTTTCTTTGTTGCTCATTTTTGCTCCAATTTGCACTGTTTTTGCTTCTTTTTCTCCAAAACTTCATTTTTTGTCCTTGAAATAAAAAATATACAAAATAACTTCTTTTAAAGTGTAATATTATTAAAAATCATTAAAATTGAGCATAAAATATATATGAAAAAGTAGACATTTTTTAGGCGTATCATTCGCTTAGTGCGACATAAATCCTCACCTTATCTTTAGGACTTTGTACAATCATGTTGTGTAATATAAGCCTTAACTCGCTTTAAGATTCTGAGGTTATCATTCTTCATGACATAAATCCTCACATTTTTCAAGCTATTTGTGTGATCGTCTCACACAAATGTAAACATTAACTAATAAAATCGTCAGGATAAAAAACTTAATAATATCTCATCGAGACTGAAGCTAAACCTTAGGATAACTTGAGAAGTCACTGAGGTTCTCCTCAGGATCCGTGACATCCCCTAATTCTTCTTCCTTTGGATTCCAAAATAAATGTTTCAAATTTGAGTTATTCTCATTTCACACCTCTTTTTCTGATCTTTAAAAAGTTCAATCCTTTTGAATTCTTGGAGACAATATTTTTTTATTTAAATTGAGAGTTTTCTTAAGTGACTTCGGTCATTTAAGATGTAATTGACTATAGGGGCTTGCCTCTATAGGGAGCTTTAAAAATCCAAGTACTATAAACCATATCAAATCTCCTATATTAGATAGGAGAACTCGTCTGCTTAGATAAATGGTTCGTAGACCAAACAAATGTCATAAAATCTTTTTTTCTTAATTAATCGAGCACCACCAGTAAGTAGTGTATTTATCCTTTGAGGTAGATATATTGTTTGTTGTGTTGTGCTTATTTATTTAAACTATTGCAGTTATGAGATTGGTTCGACCTTGTATTTTCAAAAAATTAAAATATTACTTTTTTTCTAAATTATATTTATATATATATATATATATNTTCCTCCCCCCACCAGTTGTTGCTACATCTCTTGCATCACCTCCTCTCACACCTGTTGTTATCACCCCTCCTGTAGCACTTATTCCCATACTCGATGCTGCCCCATCTCATGTGAAGCTTGTTGCTTCAACACATACTCCCCCGCCTGCTACTAGCACAACTCTTGAGCCTAACCCGTCGATTCCTCCCCCCCCCCTCTGATGGTATAATTACTGTCAAAGGGGGACTCATAAGTTATTTTTAATATTGTCTTACGTTTGTATTTCATGCTATATGTTTTTTTATAATTAATTATTTTCTTAAGGTCCCACAAAATGCCCGTCACTTNACCAGTTGTTGCTACATCTCTTGCATCACCTCCTCTCACACCCGTTGTTATCACCCCTCCTGTAGCACCTATTCCCATACTCGATATTGCCCCATCTCCTGTGAAGCTTGTTGCTTCAACACATACTCCCCCGCCTGCTACTAGCACAACTCTTGAGCCTAACCCGTCAATTCCTCCCCCCCCCCTCCGATGGTATAATTACTGTCAAAGGGGGACTCATAAGTTATTTTTAATATTGTTTTATGTTTGTATTTCATGCTATATGTTTTTTTATAATTAATTATTTTCTTAAGGTCCCACAAAATGCCCGTCACTTGAATCGCATAGATTATCCGAAGAAGGAATGATGAGCCTTATCGATCATGGAAGCAGAACCCTGTAGCCACTCGAGACTTGTGTTTTAGAGAGTTTGAGGTACGATCACGTGATTTGGATAAAAAATGTATATTTAATTTAATTTATTACACTAAAACATGTATTATTTTTTATGTTACTGAGATCCTTCGCCTGGTTGTCAGTGTGTCACCATCATATTCGCAGAATCTTTAAGGTTCGGGGCATGCATCGCTTTGCTAACANAATTTTGAAAAAAATGTATATTTAATTTAATTTATTACACTAAAAAATGTATTATTTTTTATGTTACTGAGATCCTTCACCTGGTTGTCAGTGTGTCACCATCATATTCGCAGAATCTTTAAGGTTCGGGGCATGCATCGCTTTGCTAACATGTTCACGACAGCCCGCTGTGGGTACTAGTGGCCTGCCTGGATTAGTGAGGGGCTCTGGGGTTAATTAAATGCATCTTGGGCCTCTCTTGATTATGGGAGCAAAAGGCAGATAAAAAGGGCAAACCAAGTGACGGAGGGTTCCAAGGGAACTGTGCTTCATATTGACAGATTTGTCTCTCATGCGGAGCACTATGGGAGGCTGATAAGATTTTCTTTAAACATTTAGACATTAATTTAATTTTTGGATTAATTTTTTAACATTAGCCATTTTTGTACACTACACAGGCCAAGGGGTTGAGCTGCGCTCCCTTCGTTGCGAGTTGCATGTCAAAACTCATCGGCGTTCGGAACTGTGTAGTGGGTCTCAGAGCATTCCCGAAGGGTTGCTATAAGTTTAAAAAACCTTACATGAAAAGTTTATTTTGGCTTTAACTGTTGAAAGTGTCAATTAAACACTAGTTTTCATTATACATTAGGAGTTCAAGCAGCTCATGGAGAGGCACTTGGCCACTTAGATCTAGACTTTTGCCAACAGTAGTGATACCCAGNATTCGGAACTGTGTAGTGGGTCTCAGAGCATTCCCGAAGGGTTGCTATAAGTTTAAAAAATCTTACATGAAAAGTTTATTTTGGCTTTAACTGTTGAAAGTGTCAATTAAACACTAGTTTTCATTATACATTAAGAGTTCAAGCAGCTCATGGAGAGGCACTTGGCCACTTAGATCTAGACTTTTGCCAACAGTAGTGATACCCAGTCTACCAAGACATAGTCTGAGTACGATCTTTGGACCCACACAACAGTGAGGAAGAGTGGGAGGGCTTATGGCCTTGGAGCAAAAGGCATAGCCTTCAAAATTGAGCTCTCATGTGGTCCAATTCTTAGTTCTCCGAATTCCTCACAGCCAGTCTAGGAGGCTCTTGCCAGACTGGTGGCTGCAATATGGCAGTTGTGCAAACATATGCTAGAAGGACAACATTGAGTCAAGGACTCTATAGCGCGCATGACGGAGACCTTTGCAGATAGCCAGGGCAAGAAGCTGATGACATTCGTACAGGAGGAGGAGGAGGCAGAGGATGGCGATGATGGGTAGTTTATTCTTATGTTTTCTTTTATTTGAAAGTATTGTGCTGAATATTTGTTGTGGAATTTTTAGGATTAACTTTACTATTTTTATTTGGGACGATTTGTGGCAGTATCTTCTATTTTTTAATGATATTATTTAGAGATTTGATTTGCAATATGAATATGTTTAATATGGTATGTGATGTGAAATGTGTTTTTTATGCATGTTGCAGAAACGCAATTGATTTTTTTATTTTTTTTTTCTGAATTGCAGCTTTGCATAGGATTTGCATTTGTTTTTCCAACGCAAAATCCAATGCTAAATTGATTTTAAAATTCCATTGTCGATTGATGCAAATTTAACGGTAATCTGAACCTTTATTTATTGTCCGATATTTTTAAATACAAATTTCGACGCAAGTTTTAAATAAACAATCTTACGTTAATACGAGGATAAAACCTATACAAATTATTTGTGTCAAAATATTTCAACATAAATTTGATAGAATTATCATTACCGACCCCCAAATTAACAACAGAAACATTCAGACAGAAATCGGATGCAAATCCAACTATAAACATTAATTATTGTCGAATTTGTGTTTAATCNGCAAAATCCGATGCTAAATTGATTTTAAAATTCCATCGTTGATTGATGCAATTTTAACGTAATCTGAACCTTTATTTATCTTCCGATATTTTTAAATACAAATTTAGACGCAAGTTTTAAATAAACAATCTTACGTTAATACGAGGATAAAACCTATACAAATTATTTGTGTCAGAATATTTTGACATAAATTTGATAGAATTATCATTACTGACCCCCAAATTAACAGTAGAAACATTCAGACAGAAATCGGATGCAAATCCAACTATAAACATTAATTATTGTCGAATTTGTGTTTAATCTTGCCAACACAAAAAAAGCTTAATTCCCGTAGTGTTCATAATTACATATGCACTATTGAAATCATTGACATTACATCAAAAATATCACTATAACCAAGTTCTAAAAGTGAAATACATATTTTCATCCACAGGCTTTAACATTAAAGCGTTATAACCGTAAATATCAAATTTTAGGAGTAGGATATGTAAACATAGGAATTTTATAATATGTAACATATCTATAACATACAAATAAGTTTCACGCTTCTGTTTTCATATATTAAGAACTTATTTATAGGTTACAGATAAATTACAAAAGGTTACATGGAGGTTACGAGGGAGTATAACACTGATATTACTCCCTTATACCCCTTCTATAACCTCCAAAATGTACGCAGCGATGCGTACGTCTTACGTACGCAAATTTTTTTCCCGGCTGCACAGACTCATGGAGATTTACTTTGATAAAATAAAAATAGATAAAAGAAGAGATCTCTATGTTTTCTCTCTCATCTTATTTCCTTTCTTTTGACTAAATAAACTAAAATTCCAAAAGATAATAAAAGAGAGCAAATTATGGAGGAGGAAGACTATTTTTTCAGCCATTAAATGACTTTTCTTTATGGTGCTTAGAAGGTTTCATATTTGATTTGCAATACTGTTTCGGTTTTAGCTGCGGTGGATTGCAGTTTTATAAATCGGTTAGGTAGATTTTAAGTGCAATATATGGATAGTAAACTTGCGAAGAGATTAATGTAAATAAAATTAAGATATATTTACTATATTTTTTTATTTTAAAATATAAATATGAAAACGAAAATTAAAAATAACTTGTTGAATCCGAAATTGTAATATGAATCACACTTACTTGAGTCAGTCAGTCGGACTTCGCTGCTCGGTTGGCTTCAGTCAACCGATCGGTTGCTTTGTTCTGACTATCGACTGTCAACCCCAAGTTGAGGTGTATCTATCGCCAGTATGAGACTAGGTTGTTGAGCAGAAAGTGAATCATAATAATCCGACATGTATCTCATCCCTTGACAGGACACTTTGGGGTGTTCACGGAGTGTATCGTGGTGAGAACCTTCGGGAGTCTTGAAGGCTCTTGTAAGGTGGTTGTGGATGATGAGGCGAGAGTTGGGGCTAATGCCTTCTCTCGGCTAGATGGATCTTGGTCTTTGACTCGAACCTTCATTCAGATGACGTTAGATCCCAACCCAAAGGAGTTGTACTTGGTTAATCAAGTCTTTAGTCTTCAGGGGATGTGATATTTGTTTTTCCTTCTGTGTGTCATCCTTGACCGCAATTTTATCTCTTAGTTTATTGAATTTTCTCAAGATTTGTGTTGACGCAATTTTTATGTACATAACCAAAAATGCCCCTAAGTAATGTCACGTGTTATTTGTAAATTTGAACTTAGATATATAAATTTTTATTCTATTTTTTTTATATTAATATTGTTGGGAGTGATGTGAAAATGGATTCGAGAGATCTGAAACAAAACTCTAAATAGAAGCACACAAAATAAGAAAACATTAAGATTTAATATGGAAAAATCCGTTAATATGAAAAAATCATGGAGTCACGCTACACCAGGAAATTCATTATGAAGAAAAATGAAAAGTATTTTATAAATTGCACCGCACTCAAGTCTCTTCACAACTCGCACCTCTTNAAAAAAATCGTTTAATATGAAAAAATCATGGAGTCACGCTGCACTAGGAAATCCATTATGAAGAAAAATGAAAAGTATTTTATAAATTGCACCGCACTCAAGTCTCTTCACAACTCGCACCTCTTGAATACTCCTTCCTCTCACTCTTACTTGAGAGAAATCTCAATATCAAACTTCAACACACATGAGAAGCGGAAGTGTTGAAATCGGTTACTGGCTCTAGGGCGCAGCGGAGATGCACCATGGGCGCTGCAATGTCGTGCTCTCAAGTTTCTAAACATGGACTAGGAGTTGTAGCGTTGTTGTTCTCAGTATTGGGGTACTGTGACACTTCCCTCTGGTTAGAATTTGCATCAAGTGTGACTACGCTGCCTTATGGGCATTGTGTACAGTAAAAAAAATTCAGGGGCAGCGCTCATGAACCCAATACAATCAAGCTCCACATATTAACAAATATAAAAAANACAGCGGCGATGCACCATGGGCGTTGCAATGTCGTGCTCTCAAGTTTCTAAACATGGACTCAGAGTTGTAGCGTTGTTGTTCTCAGCATTGGGGTACTGTGACACTTCCCTCTGGTTAGAATTTGCATCAAGTGCGACTACGCTGCCTTATGGGCATTGTGTACGGTAAAAAAAATTCAGGGGCAGCGCTCATGAACCCAATACAATCAAGCTCCACATATTAACAAATATAAAAAAAAGTCATTTACATATGCCACCGAATTCTTATGTTTACTTATCGTTTAAGTGTTAGACATATATGTAAATACTTAAGATATAAGTGTTATGTATGTAAATCTTCCTGTAAAATAATGCAATATAAAATACAGACTATAACCACCAAACAGTCTTTCCAAAACANTAGTCATTTACATATGCCACCGAATTCTTGTGTTTACATATCATTTAGGCATTAGACATATATGTAAATACTTAAGATATAAGTGTTATGTATGTAAATCTTCATGTAAAATAATGCAATATAAAATACAGACTATAACCACCAAACAGTCTTTCCAAAACATTATAATCACCCAACAGTCATTCTAAATCATTAGGGTAGAATGAGATGATAGAGATCTCAAGGAAATAGGACGGCTGAAAACCTACACATTTCCAGCAAATATATCTTTTCTTTCAGCTTGCGAGCTCCTTCTTTTTGGTCTTTGTTGTTTTTATTTTTCAATATGTTTTCTTACTAGACTAATTGTACACGTTAAGAGAACCATTACTGNAGCAAATATATCTTTTCTTTAGGCTTGTGAGCTCCTTTTTTTTGTCTTTGTTGTTTTTATTTTTCAATATGTTTTCTTACTAGACTAATTGTACACGTTAAGAGAACCATTACTGCCTATAGTAATACTATTAGCTGGCCATATCACATCTATGAGTATGTGTGTGTGCGCGTGCGCACTATTTTAAAGTAAAACCTAAAGCGAACCTTTTTCGAGAGAAACTTTGATAAAACTATTTCAAAGTAAAACCTAAAACCAACCTTTCTCAAATAAAACTTAAACAAAACTCTTTCGAAATGAAGCTTAAAACTTGAAATAGGACTTTCCAAACATAAGTAAGTCCTTTTCGAAAACTTAAAATGAACTTTTAAGAAGCAACCCTAAACAAGACTAACCTTAAGATTTTTTTTTTTTTAAATGAAGTAAATTTAAACATTAGTGAGCTCAAAAATGTATGACAAAGTTATATAGCTTTGTAAAACCTTTTGAATAGTCATCTTACACTTATTCATATTTGTATGATTGACTTAGGATGAACATGCTCTCTTTCAGGAGCATGTGATTTACAAGCTTATCTATTTGGAATATAAGTCTTGAGCAATTTCATGCATACACACTTCCTACATTAAAATTCTTTCATATGTTGATAGTATCTTTGTATGATAAAACGAAAATTTTTTACAAAATTTTCTTCTTCATAACAGCAAGCAAGTGAATTAAATAAGAATATGAATATGAGAGGCTAGAGTGAAACTTTTCTTAGCATATAAGTTCAATATAGAATAGTAGATAAAATACTAAAAGTCAAACCTAAGAGGAAAATCAATGGAAAACACATAGTATAGAAAACTGAATGAAAAACTTGAACATAGAAAATTCTGATTTTCACAATAATAGACAAACTAAGAGATAAAACAAATCATGAATTAAATTATAAACCCCAATATAAATTTAAATTTCACCAACTTAAATCATGTGAATCACCTCTAGGCAAATAAACTGTGAACTCTAAGTTAACCAACATAGAAATAGTAAAACCGACGATCACATGCGCTATAGAATTGTCCAATCTAGATGTCTAAGTTAGTTTACTAGGTACACATAGTTAGTAGTAAGAACTAGGACATATAAAATAAGCAGTCTTACCTTTTTGGATTGTGTTGGTGCCCTAGCATGAACTAATACATGATCATTAACAAAGACAACTCTAACCACCTAATAGCAATAAATTTTATATTTGTAATTATTATGGTAACAATGGAGACCTCTTACAATCTTTTTGGTTAATAATCTAAGGATACTAATGCATTGAGAATGATGGAAAATCATTGACATCTTAACTGGGGCCATTATTCATAACAATTAGATTAGTCCACCTGTTTAGCCTTATTTATAGTCTATGTCTATTCTAGGGTTATGGCTTCACAACCATAAAAAAATCATTATAGCATATCATTCCCCTTTATGCTAAGGTTAAAATAATATCACTCCTTCATTATCATTGACACCACAAAACTTTAAATCTAAACTTTCAATTTCAAAACCGTCAAATCAAAACATTCAATTTCAAAAATCAAATCCAAACCTTCAAATTTTAAATCACAACTTCAATCCTTAACTTCAAAACCTTAACTTCAACTAAAAATTTTCAAGAATATAAATTTTTAAACTCACTTAAGAACCTATCAACTCAAACTAAATTAAATTTATTTAAACTTAACAAATCTTAACAATCTTAACCAACTTTTACAAACTTGAGAAAATTTCAAAAATTTCAAAAAAAGTATCATATTTATTAAACTTAACAAATTTTAATGAAATTGAAAAATGTAATAAATTTAACAAATTTAAGAAACCTTAAAAAATTTAACACTTATTAAATTTTAACAAATCTTAACAAACTTTAACACTTCAATAAATGTCAACAAACTTTAAACATCACAAGTGAGCTAAAGAAAATAAAAATGAATAACTCCAATTAACTTCAAATTAACTTTAATAATGTCAAAATGAATCTAAATGAACTTTAATAAACTCGAAACAACTTCAAATACATCTCAAACAAATTACAGGAAAATTTTTTCAAACCATAAACAAAATTCAATTAAAACCAACAAACTTTAACATGATTAGAACATTTCAACTCTTCAAATAAACTTTAAATAAATTTCAAACAAGCTTTACTAACTTTCATAACTTAAAACAAACCTCCTTATCCCTAATTAATCAAATCGATTATAACTCAAATCAAGCTTGCAAAACTAAATCAAATTCCGCCAACTTAAAATTTTCAGCTCAAATGAATCAATCAAAATCAACCCCTTTGAAATTGCATATGACCCTTCAAATAAAAAATCAAACCTATATTAAGCAAATTCACAATTTTAGATCCCCACGGTATGCCTCTTTTCCCAAGTTGGCTAATCTTTTTTTCTGAACCTTTCCACGACTCATCGTCATTAGATTGTAAGTCCCAACCCTTCAATTCCATGCAAATATTTTCAAACACTGATACTACCCATTTAAAACCTTAAAATATTAATCTCTCATAACTTATCGTATAATCATGCCCGATATAAGCTAATACTTTAATTGAGAGTATTCTCAAGAGCTACAACTCCATAGATGCTATTAATTACAATAGACACCCCTCTAAAGGATAAGAGTCTCCAAAATAAAATTAACTCTGTCTTACCCCTTTAAGGTATGAAAAAAATCTTATGTTCCATAGGCCCATAAATCTTGACAATTTTCCTCATCATAGTGATTAGATCCATTTGAAAGTAATATTTATATCCCTTAAAGTAATATATTATTTGTTGAAAGAAATGTCTGATCATTTAGACATAAATCTTTCAAAATCTATGGTAGATATCCACCCCATCACACAAAGATATCCACCATCTTCTTTTTTATTAATTTTTTTTTCTAATATTTTGCATGAAAAATTAGGAAATTTAAACTATAAAATAATTAGAAGAATGATGCATATAGATATAATATCTTAAATAAATATTTAAAACAGATGTGAAATGTAAAATTTATTCTAAAGTAAAATAAACAAAAAAACCATTTAAATATATTTTAATCAAGCAAAATGATCTATTAAATCTTAGTTTTAGTGATGTCTATGACTTAAATGATAATTTAAGTAGAGGTTGTAAGTTATTTTTTAGTTTTATTATTGTTTAAAATTTTGCCATGTTTATTTAATAAAACTAAAGATTAATTCTTTTAATATGTTTAAAATATTATAAATTACAAGTAAAAANCAAAGTAAAACCTAAAGCGAACCTTTTTCAAGAGAAACTTTGATAAAACTATTTCGAAGTAAAACCTAAAACCAACCTTTCTCAAATAAAACTTAAACAAAACTCTTTCGAAATGAAGGTTAAAACTTAAAATAGAACTTTCCAAACATAAGTAAATCCTTTTCGAAACCTTAAAATGAACTTTTAAGAAGCAACCCTAAACAAGACTAACCTTAAGAATTTTTTTTTTAAATGAAGTAAATTTTGAACATAAGTGAGCTCAAAAATGAATGACAAAGTTATATAGCTTTGTAAAACCTTTTGAATAGTCAACTTACACTTATTCATATTTATATGATTGACTTAGGATGAACATGCTCTCTTTCAGGAGCATGTGATTTACAAGCTTATCTATTTGGAATATAAGTCTTGAGCAATTTCATGCATACACACTTCCTACATTAAAATTCATTCATATGTTGATAGTATCTTTGTATGATAAAACGAAATTTTTTTACAAAATTATCTTCTTCATGTAGGTAAGAAAATTTGAACAGCAAGCAAGTGAATTAAATAAGAATATGAATATGAGAGGCTAGAGTGAAACTTTTCTTGGCATATAAGTTCAATATAGAATAGTAAATAAAATACTAAAAGTCAAACCTAAGAGGAAAATCAATGGAAAACACATAGTATAGAAAACCGGATGAAAAACTTGAACATAGAAAATTCCGATTTTCACAATAATAGACAAACTAAGAGATAAAACAAATCATGAATTAAATTATAAACCCCAAAGTAAATTTAAAATTCACCAACTTAAATCATGTGAATCACCTCTAGGCAGATAAACTGTGAACTCTAAGTTAACCAACATAGAAATAGTAAAACTGACGATCACACACGCTATAGAATTGTCCAATCTAGATGTCTAAGTTAGTTTACTAGGTACACATAGTTAGTAGTAAGGACTAGGACATATAAAATAAGCAGTCTTAACTTTTTGGATTATGTTGGTGCCCTAGCATGAACTAATACATGATCATTAACAAAGACAACTCTAACCACCTAATAGCAATAAATTTTATATTTGTAATTATTATGGTAACAATGGAGACCTCTTACAATCTTTTTGGTTAATAATCTAAGGATACTAATGCATTGAGAATGATGGAAAATCATGGACATCTTAACTGGGGCCATTATTCATAAAAATTACGTTAGTCCACCCGTTGAGCCTTATTTATAGTCTATGTCTATTCTAGGGTTATGGCTTCACAACTATCAAAAAATCATTATAGCCTATCATTCCCCTTTATGCTAAGGTTAAAATATTATCAGTCCTTCATTATCATTGACACCACAAAACTTTAAATCTAAACTTTCAATTTCAAAACCGTCAAATCAAAACATTCAATTTCAAAAATCAAATCCAAACCTTCAATCTCAAACCTCAAGTCCAGACCTTCAAATTTTAAATCACAACTTCAATCCTTAACTTCAAAACCTTAACTTCAACTAAAAATTTTCAAGAATCCAAATTTTAAAACTCACTTAAGCACCTATCACCTCAAACTAAATTAAATTTATTAAACTTAACCAACCTTAACAATCTTAACCAACTTTAACAAACTTGAGAAAATTTTAAAAATTTCAAAAAAAGTATCATATTTATTAAACTTAACAAATTTTAATGAATTTGAAAATTGTAATAAATTTAACAAATTTAAGAAACCTTAAAAAATTTTACACTTATTAAATTTTAACAAATCTTAACAAACTTTAACAAACTTTAATAAATGTCAACAAACTTTACACATCGCAAGTGAGCTTAAGAAAATAAAAATGAATAACTCCAATTAACATCAAATTAACTTTAATAATGTCAAAATGAATCTAAATGAACTTTAATAAACTTGAACCAACTTCAAATACATCTCAAACAAATTACAATAATTTTTTGCAAACCATAAACAAAATTCAATTAAAACCAACAAACTTTAACATAATTAGAACATTTCAACTCTTCAAATAAACTTTAAATAAATTTCAAAAAAGCTTTACTAACTTTCATAACTTAAAACAAACCTCCTTATCCCTAATTAATCAAATCGATTATAACTCAAATCAAGCTTGCAAAACTAAATCAAATTCCGCCAACTTAAAATTTTCAGCTCAAATGAATCAATCAAAATCAACCCCTTTGAAATTGTATATGACCCTTCAAATAAAAAAACAAACCTATATTAAGCAAATTCACAATTTTTGATCCCCACGGTATGCCTCTTTTTCTGAGTTGGCTAACCTTTTTCCCGTGCCTTTCCACGACACATCATCATTAGATTGTAAGTCCCAACCCTTCAAATCCATGCAAATATTTTCAAACATTGATACTTCCCATTTAAAACCTTAAAATATTAATCTCACATAACTTATCGTATAATCATGCTCGATATAAGCTAATACTTTAATTGAGAGTATTCTCAGGAGCTACAACTCCATAGTTGTTATTAATTACAACGGACACCCCTCTAAAGGATAAGAGACTCCAAAATAAAATTAACTCTGTCTTACCCCTTTAAGGTATGAAAAAAATCGTATGTTCCATAGGCCCATAAATCTTGACAATTTTCCTCATCATAGTGATTAGATCCATTTGAAAGTAATATTTTTATCCCTTAAAGTAATATATTATTTGTTGAATGAAATGTCTGATCATTTAGACATAAATCTTTCAAGATCTATGGCGGATATCCACCCCATCACACAAAGATATCCACCATTTTCTTTTTCATTAATTTTTTTTTCTAATATTTGGCATGAAAAATTAGGAAATTTAAACTATAAAATAATTAAAAGAATGATGCATATAGATATAATATCTTAAATAAATATTTAAAACAAATGTGAAATGCAAAATTTATTCTAAAATGATCTATTAAATCTTAGTTTTAGTGATGTCTATGACTCAAATGATAATTTAATTAGAGGTTGTAAGTTATTTTTAAGTTTTATTATTTTTTAAAATTTTTCCATGTTTATTTAATAAAACTAAAGATTAATTCTTTTAATATGTTTAAAATATTATAAATTACAAGTAAAAAATCAATCAAATAAGAAAATTAAAATTTTAAGATCATATAGAGATAAAGAATATATTTCACTTATTTTAATCATTTTGTCAAGAGATTGATATTATTCATCAAGCTACTACTCCATATTCATCTCAATTTAATGGAGTAGCAAAACAAAAAATAAAACATTAATAGATATTATAATTATAATGTTAATATCATCAAACTTAGTAAATAATTTATGATANTAGAGATTGATATTATTCATCAAGCTACTACTCCATATTCACCTCAATTTAATGGAGTAGCAAAATAAAAAATAAAACATTAATAGATATTATAATTATAATGTTAATATCATCAAACTTAGTAAATAATTTATGATAAAAGATTTAGTATAAACATATTCTATCTTGAATCAGGTTCCTTATAAGAGTTCTAATAAAACACTTTATGAATTTTAGAAAACTAGAGAACCTAATTTAAAGCATTTAAAAGTTTGGAATTTCTTAGCTAAAATATCTAATTAAGAATGTAAAAAGAGGAAATTAAGATCTAAAAGTTTAGATGGTGCATTCATCAAATATTTTTTTAATAATCTTACTTATAGATTTTTATTATTAACTCAGTTATTAATGATAATTTTAGTAATAAAATTATAGAATCTAGAGATGTTACAATTTATAATATGTATTTTCAATAGAAAAAAAAAAGNAAGAGAAATCTCAATATCAAACTTCAACACACATGAGAAGCGGAAGTGTTGAAATCGGTTACTGGCTCTAGGGNAAAAATTTTTAAACGTCCTTCAGAAGCGGGCAACGGGATTTTAATTCCGATGACCGACAGCTTCTTACGGGCAAACCCCACACCAAAAATAGTGCCGATAATGCTATAACATTTTAACATTAAAATTAATGTTCTAAACTTTATAAAATATTAATATTATAAATACAACATAATTTAAATTAAATGTAAAAAATTAGATAATATATATTTTAAAAGAACCTTTTTTAATGGATATAAATCATATATAATTTTTATTATTTACTCTCATTATTCAATTATAAATAAATGAGAGTTTGAGCTTGAAATGGAATGAATAATTTTGAATTTTCTTATATTTCTCCTCAACTTTCTTTATTCTTTCTGAGAAACTAGATTACATGTAATTAGTTTAAAGTTTTTTAGATTATTCATGGTGCACACACAATGAATACAAAGGAATGGGTTTTATCTTGGGAGAAGAAGAGAGAGCTATCAGTTGATGCACTCAGTGCATGATCTACTCTAATGATAGTGCCATTGACACACCTCCTTTGTAAGTTATTTCAATATCTTTGTTTTTATTTTTTTTATTGCTTAATTATCCTAACATATTTCTTATTTTCACATTGCAAATTTTCTTTATAGTTTCGACAATATATGGGCCATTCACGATGTAGTTAACATATAGATATACAAAATTTTTCCATAAAAATTTCATAGTTTAACAGCCATTTTTAATACCTTCCAACTTTAGTTGAAGCATTTTTTATTTATGAAGCATTGATGTTGTTACTTTAAGCTCAAAGACAAATATTTCCACACTTAGATCACTGCCTATCTCCAATTCTTTCAATTGTTGATTAATATTATCCTATATCTTTTCAAAATTTTTTGGATGATACAATTATCATTTTTTTTCTACAATAATAATGTTAGATAAGAAGCACTATTTTCTTTGAAATGTACCATTTATTCTTTGATTTAGAACTTCATGAATAATGATCATCACTGGCCACCAATTAATCATCTAGACTAACCCTAACCGAAATTAGCCCATTATGTTGGTCTAGGAACGAGATAATTCAATTAAAGGCATTTTTTTTTTATAGTTAGGTTAAGATAAATCTCGTAAAATCTATAAATATACCAATTTTGATAGTTTAGAATANAACTAACCCTAACCGAAATTAGCCCATTATGTTGGTCTAGGAACGAGATAATTCAATTAAAGGCATTTTTTTTTATAGTTAGGTTAAGATAAATCTCGTAAAATCTATAAATATACCAATTTTGATAGTTTAGAATANTGACTATATTGATATTTATCCTCATGATGCAAGATTTTTAATAATACTTTTATATTTAGCTTTATCTCAACAAATAATATAGTTATACATTAAATAATATAATTAATGATATTTTAATTATTGACACAAATAGATATATTAAATAATATTAAAGATTTCTTATCAACATAATAATATATAAAAGATTTAAGTGAAGCTAATGTAAAACTAGGTACATATAAAATTAAAAGAAAAGAAAATAAATTATTTTCTTCCTCAATCAAATTATATTTTTAAACTTATTATAATATTTGATTATCTAAATAAAAACCTCATAGGCACTTCATATAACTCTAACTTATTTCTTATCAAGAATTTGGGNTTAATAATATATATGAAAGATTTAAGTGAAGCTAATGTAATACTAGGTACATATAAAATTAAAAGAAAAGAAAATAAATTATTTTTTTTCCTCAATCAAATTATATTTTTAAACTTATTATAAGATTTGATTATCTAAATAAAAACCTCATAGGCACTTCATATAACTCTAACTTATTTCTTATCAAGAATTTGGGTGACAATGTATCTCAATTAAAATATTATCAAATAATTGATTATCTGATGCATCTAACAAATTATTCTCGACCTTGTNCAGAATTTGGGTGACAATGTATCTCAATTAAAATATTATCAAATAATTGATTATCTGATGCATCTAACAAATTATTCTCGACCTTGTGTTGTAGGAAAATTGAGTAAATATACTAGTAACTCATTATTGAAAAGCAATTCAAAGGATTTTTATATATCTAAATGGTACAATAAACCATAAAATTCACTATAGTGGTTTTCCTATATTGCTATAAGGATATTGTGATGTTACTTGGATTGTCGATAATGATGATGTTAAAGTCACTAGTGATTATGTCTTCATATGTTGTGGTGGTACAATATCATAAAAATATAATAAATAAACAGTAAAATCTAGATCTACCATGGAAGCAAAACTTATAGCACTTGATCTTGCAAGCAAAATGTGGCTTAAGAATATGTTAGCTTGTTCACATNTGGATATTGTGATGTTACTTGGATTGTTGATAATGATGATGTTAAAGTCACTAGTGGTTATGTTTTCATATGTTGTGGTGGTAGAATATCATAAAAAATATTATAAATAAACAGTAATATCTAGATCTACTATGGAAGCAAAACTTATAGCACTTGATCTTGCAAGCAAAATGTGGCTTAAGAATATGTTAGCTTGTTCACATAATTATTTTAACAAACATGAGTCTGTCATTTTATTAAACTATAATTATCAAACAGCTATAGCAAAAGCAAAAATTGCTAAATGTTATGGGAAAAAATATCATATGTTAACTTGTTTATCTTATATTAAAAGAGGTGTTGTCTCTTAATTATCATTTTATTTATTCTATGTTAATGTTAGCTTTTGGTTAGAAAAGTTCAAATCTAAAGCATGTTAAAAGTTGTCCAAGTTTGAAATGTTGATCTCTTATTTTATTCACCTTGAGGGAATTCTTATAAATAAGAATAAAAAAATATTAAATTATGATGTGTAAATGATTTAATATTATAACATAAAAATGCTTGTTGACCTCACTTTTGGTTGAAATCTAGAAAAACTTCTTCAGTAGCCTAGGTCTAGCCATAGGACTTTCCTATTGACTAGTCTTAGAAAATTAGANTTTAACAAACATGAGTCTGTCATTTTATTAAACTATAATTATCAAATAGCTATAGCAAAAGCAAAAATTGCTAAATGTTATGGGAAAAAAATCATATGTTAACTTGTTTATCTTATATTAAAAGAGCTGTTGTCTCTTAATTATCATTTTATTTTTTCTATGCTATTGTTAGCTTTTGGTTAGAAAAGTTTAAATCTGAAAGGCACTTGTTGAAAGCATGCTAAAAGTTGTCCAAATTTGAAATGTTGATATCTTATTTTATTCACCTCCATTTATTTTATTTTATCTTATTTTATTTGAGGAGGGAATTCTTATAAATAAGAATAAAAAAATATTAAATTATGATGTCTAAATGATTTAATATTATAACATAAAAATGCTATAACATTTTAACATTAAAATTAATGTTCTAAACTTTATAAAATATTAATATTATAAATACAACATAATTTAAATTAAATGTAAAAAATTAAATAATCTATATTTTAAAAGAACCTTTTTTAATGGATATAAATCATATATAACTTTTATTATTTTACTCTCATTATTCAATTATAAATAAAAGAGAGTTTGAGCATGAAATGGAATGAATAATTTTGAATTTTCTTATATTTCTCCTCAACTTTCTTTCTTCTTTCTGAGAAACTAGATACATGTAATTAGTTTAAAGTTTTTTAGATTATTCATGGTGCACACACAATGAATACAAGGGAATGGGTTTTATCATGGGAGAAGAAGAGAGAGCTACCAGTTGCTGCACTCAGTACATGATCTACTCTAATGATAGTGTCATTGACACACCTCCTTTCTAAGTTATTTCAATATCTTTGTTTTTTTTTTTTTTATTGCTTAATTATCATAACATTATTTCTTATTTTCACATTGCAAATTTTATTTTATAGTTTCGACAATATATGGGCCATTCATGATGTAGTTAACATGTAGATATACAAAATTTTTCCTTAAAAATTTCATAGTTCAACAGCCATTTTTAATACCTTACAACTTTAGTTGAAGCGTTTTTGATTTATGAAGCATTGATGTTGTTACTTTAAGCTCAAAGACAAATATTTCAACACTTAGATCACTGCCTATCTCCAATTCTTTCAATTGTTGATTAATATTATCCTATATCTTTTCAAAATTTTTTGGATGATACAATTATCATTTTTTTTTTCTACAATAATAATGTTAGATAAGAAGCACTATTTTCTTTGAAATGTACCATTTATTCTTTGATTNTCCAAACTAGTTCAAACACAAAATTTGGTCACATGCACCTTTTTGAACTTATGGTTAAACCCAAGCCAATTGAGCTTCNATTATACGAGTCTCCAGCCACCTTTAATGTGCCTAACAATTCGAGTACTACCATCTTAAAGCCAACTGTGTCAAAGAGGATTCGAACCCACAACTTGAGGAGTCTTATACCGTGAATGCCAACCAACAGACAGGGGCACACACACATATACAAACGAAAATTATGAGCTATGTTCACCAAATAGTAGTCTCTAAGTAATATAAAAATTTAGGTGAAGCAACTCAAGTTTCTAGTGCTTTAAAACGACAATCTAATCTCAACTATATCCTAAAATAAATAAATAAGTAAATAAAGATATCAAATCNCTTTTAATGTGCCTGACAATTCAAGTACTATCATCTTAAATCCAACTGTGTCAAAGATGATTCGAACTCACAACTTGAGGGGTCTTATACCGTGAATGTCAACCAACAGACAGGGGTACACACACATATACAGACGAATATTATGAGCTATGTTCACCAAATAGTTGTCCCTAAGCAAAATAAAAATTTAGGTGAAGCAACTCAAGTTTCTTGTGCTTTAAAACGACAATCTAATCTCAACTATATCCTAAAATAAATAAATAAGTAAATAAAGATATTCAAATCAAATTAATTTAAACTCAAATTAAAAGCACAATAATTACCATTAGCATCTTGGAGACATTGCTAGCACCATAGACCTTGTGAATGGCTGCAAACTTTTGGGGCTCACTGGGAGAGAAGTAGGGGAAAAAGGGACACTCCAACACACACCGCCTGCGTAGAAGCTTGCAGGCAGCGCAGGGCGTTGTGGTGTTCAATACGTGTTGTTTTGTGTTATCTACAGTAGCGATGGATACAAGCTCTGCAGCTCTTTCTTCTGTTGTCTTCTTCNGGAGAAGTAGGGGAAAAAAGGACACTCCAACACACACCGCCTGCGTAGAAGCTTGCAGGCAGCGCAGGGCGTTGTAGTGTTCAAAACGTGTTGTTTTGTGTTATCTACAGTAGCGATGGATACAAGCTCTGCAGCTCTTTCTTCTGTTGTCTTCTTCCCTCTATCTTGAATTTTCTTCCTGGAAATCAAAAGAAAGTTTATAGAAGCTTTTAAGTGTTGTTCAAGGAGGATGAGGAGGCGGTTGAGAATTTGTTTTGTTGCTGAGATATGAATCTTTTACGTACCTTGAAGAGGACATTCAGAAGGGAGTTGGAAGGGAGGAGGAAAGTGATTGGAGGGATGGAAGAAGAGATATGAAATGAATATGATGGAGTGTTTTAAAAGTCAAGTTGTGTAAAGGGAAAGTGGGCCTCATGAATTTATTCATGTATATAAGATAGATTTTTTTTTTGTTTTGGATGATTTACATATGTCAACTCGGTTTTTATGTATTTAGATATATAACACTTAAACTTCTATTTTAGATATATTCTTGATATTTTCCTATTAAGAAATTGATTCATTGAAAATGAATTGATGATAAAAATAAATTAATACAACCTATATATATGCTATGTTAGTAAAACATAATATCAATTGCACAAATATATATATATTCATATCAGGTGCATAATGTTCTTTCATTCGACTGTACTTATGTTCGGTCAACCCACAGTCCCAACCGGAAGAAATAAATCCTTAGCGTCTCCGTCTCTCAACAATCTCAATGCAGTCCTTTGATGTCTACATAACGAGGTCCGCTAACTTTCCTCAAGATTTATGTGGTCATATTTTTTATGCACAATATATAAATTTCTCAACATCAAAACCTAAAAAAAACTAAAAAAAACAGTAAATAAATCACATGATANGTATTTATCAAAATTAATGTCTTTCATCCTTTAATGATTAATTTTCTAGACCCATCATTGCCCACCCAGTGCTCAGTTGCAATCAACCTATGTCTGACTCCAAGATTCTCCAATTGGCCTTGATTTATCATTAAGAAATTATGTTTCTTGCTTATTTGCCATGCTTGTTTGTGTGTGCACAAGATGTTTATTCAATCATAAGATGTAAAATTAATCTCTCCTATCACAAATATCTCATCACAACAAAAAACTAAGGAAGAGATGGAGTGAATTTGTTATTTATTCATTTCTAAAAAATGGACATCCTATTTATGAAAACCCAACTATTAAAAAAGCCAAGAGACCCACCAACTTCCCTATGAAGATAATAGTGTAAGTAGTTGTTAAAACTATTAGCTACAAGTAATTATTAAAACTATTATTTGCATCTATTTGACACACCCAATCAGTTGCATGGTTTTTCATGCTATTTTTTAGATGACTTAATTCTTCCACAAAAATAACCCAATTGCTTTTACTCCATCAAAAATTACAAGGATTTTGTTCAGATGACGCTTGCTAAATTTTCACACTTAGATCCTAACTTAAAATTAAAATAAAAAAAAAAAGCAAAATCTAATCAGTTCAAGCACTGCAAAACAATTGAGCAAGCTTCAATATTTTCCTTTCTCATGAATATGCTATAAAATTATATCATAAAAACAAAGGTTAAAACTTAATCAAATAAATAAATATTTAAAAATAAAAGAAACTAAAATGTGCAAACTCTTTTATCCATTCCTTATTTCAAAATCAAGTACAATAAAACAACTCCTAACTACTCAATAAAAAAAAGTCCTTTTCTTCCCTTACATAGTAATAGCCTATTGAACAATAGCCCCAAACAGGCAGGGGAAGCTATAACCTATAAGTAACCCTCACTCCTACCATAAATTTAAAAAAAAAATGGTCTTTTTTAATCATACATAACATAAAAACTTTACACATAAATTTTTTTCTATTTATATATAACATAAAAGTTCTCCTTTTTATGAAAGTGATATATATGGATATAGATATGCTTGCACACTCATTTCATATTTTGATTCTGCCACACAGTGTTCATAAACATGGAAGATGAAGCTGAGGGAAACTCCGGTAGCTGCGGCCACTGCTCGGCGGAGGAGCCGTGCGTCGACGAAGGGATCAGGCTGTATGAATTCTTCAAGAGCTCTTCTTTCAGTCTTCGGAGCNAACTTAATTCTTCCACAAAAATAACTCAATCGCTTTTATTCCATCGAAAATTACAAGGATTTTGTTCAGATGATGCTTACTATATTTTCACACTTAAATCCTAGCTTAAAATTAAAATAAAAAGCAAAATCTAATCAATTCAAGCACTGCAAAACAATTGAGCAAGCTTCAATATTTTCCTTTCTCATGAATATGCTATAAAATTATATCATAAAAACAAAGGTTAAAACTTAATCAAATAAATAAATATTTAAAAATAAAAGAAACTAAAATGTGCACAATCTTTTATCCATTCCTTATTTCAAAATCAAGTACAATAAAAAAACTCCTAACTCACTAAAAAAAAAAAAAGTCCTTTTCCTCCCTTACATAGTAATACCCTATTGAACAATAGCCCCAAACAGGCATGAGAAGCTATAACCTATAAGTAACCCTCACTCCTACCATAAATTTAAAAAAAATGGTCTTTTTTAATCATACATAACATAAAAACTTTACACATAATCTTTTTTCTATTTATTTATAACATAAAAGTTCTCCTTTTTATGAAAGTGATATATATGGATATAGATATCCTTGCACACTCATTTCATATTTTGATTCTGCCACTCAGTGTTCATAAACATGGAAGATGAAGCTGAGGGAAACTCCGGCAGCTGCGGCCACTGCTCGGCTGAGGAGCCGTGCGTCGACGAAGGGATCAGGCTGTATGAATTCTTCAAGAGCTCTTCTTTCAGTCTTCGGAGCTCAGTTTCAAGCTCATTTACTTGTTTCTGAAGAACTATGATAGCTCCCATGCATCCATAAACTGGATCTTGAAGCCTTAAGTTGGCCTCATAGACTAAGCTGCTTGCTGTATCAGCTCTCTGTGCTTCCGGGACCTTCTACGTGACATACAGACACAATGTAAATTAATGTCTCCTAAACAATTAGAAATGCAAAGAAATGAATAAATAAATAAAAAGTCTCCGTTCACCAGTTTATGTCGATAAGTTTTCTGGATTTATTTGATAGTTTTGAGAAGCAGGAATTAAAAAAGGAAATTTTCATGCATACCACAAATTTGTTATGTATTTTGATATCTAATACTTTAGAGTATGATATTTATGCCCGTAAGACTTTGGTGTCATAAATTCATGCATGAAAGACTTATTATAGTTTTAAAAAGTTAAAAGTTGACAATGATGATATTTATGATGTGATATTGTTGAAGTTTTGGGTGTTATGAAAATAAATATGGAATTTTAGATGTTAGAGAAAGATATGAGCCATGTACTCAGATTAGTTGGTCGGGCATCTGCTTGTCACTTGTAAGTCCCCTCTGGTAGGGGTTTGATTCTTTTCTAGTGTAAGGTTTGTTACTCGAGTTATTAGGCGCATAGGGATGACCGAAGCTCGTATAATAGCCTTCGGCTATTTCTTTCTAAAGAAAAAAAAATTTAAGAGAAAGACATAAAGAATTGTGTGACATATTTATAAATGCCCCAATAAAATAATGATAGAAAAAACATTTTTAATTATTTCTTAGAATAATAAAAAAAATTCAAAAAAGGACTTAGCATATATATGTTCATCTTTTTTTTTTTTTGAAGAATTTTATTATAAACACTTGAAAAATGATCATGCTTAACAACTTTAGCAAAATGTTAAATTAATTCAGAATAGCATAGACTAAAAATCTATATATAT